>JAASGT010000385.1:0-27531 GCA_023334315.1 Globisporangium alternatum | reverse complement strand
GTACTTGGGCATTGCTTCGAACTGATTCCTTGAATAACAGTCTTAGCTATATGACCAATGTTGTGTAGCAATCCAGCCCAACTTTCAGAAAATTACAAAAAATAGACACAGCTCAGTGGAAAATCGGGTAAAATTGGCATCTCTACGGTCTATTCGGCGAGTAGTAGTAGATGCTCACTGCCACACCAGCGTCACGCAATTGCCGTTGAATGATGCGCTCGACGGCGTACCAGTTGAAGCCGGGTGTGCCGTAGCCGATGCGCGGCATGTGCACGCTCGCGCGCAGGCTCTTAGCGCTCTGCGCGAGCGCGCGCAGCGAACTCTCAAGCGCGTGCATGCGAAAGGTTGTGGACTTGCCGCTGCGGACGAGCTGGCGAGCGGTAGCAGCGGCGCCACCGTTCACTTTGGCTTTCTTCTTGGACGAAGAGCTCCCGACAAAGCCCTGCACGACCAGCAGACACACGTACACGTTGACGTCACGACCGTCTACAGTACGAGACGGCAGTTGGATCAAGTGCGCTTGGCCGAGCTTCAGGTCGTCGTTCACGCCCGCTGCCTCGTATTGCCGCTGGATCGATGGCGACAGAGCTGACAGCGTGCGGAAGAAGCCCCGCGAGCTCCACACGCCGCTCGTGTCGACGCAGTGCACGATGATGATCGCGTCGGACGAGATCGAGGACAACCGAGGCTGACTGGCATCACCAGCTCTGTAGCGGATCTGGTTTGCGTCCGTAGCGTTCAGATCCACTGAGCCATCGTCGTCATCGTTCTCATCGCTCACAGTGAGCACCATGGACTCGTACTTGTTGGCTTTCCACATCGCCAGTTTCTTCTCGAGCATCTTCTGACGCCGCTCCTCGCGCTTGCGCTGCTTCGCTGCCTCGTTCTCAGCCAGTATCTCGTCGCTGATCGCATCGTCTCCATCGGAATCGTCTTCTTCACCAGCGTACCGGTCGTGCTTCGTAGCTCCTGGACGGCGTCGCTTCGAGGTCTTAGCTGCTGCAAGCAGTTGCTTGAGCGAGTCCTTGTCCTTCTCCTTCGCGTCCACCGTCGAGTAGTCTTCACCTTCAAAGTAGTACATGTTCTCCTCTTGGAAGTCGCCACCCGCCTCCGTCACCATCTCGTTCTTGATCGTCCCGTCCTCGAGCACGACGGCTTTCTCTGAGAGCGAGCGGCGCGTGAGGATGTGCTTGATGTATTCTTCCTCCAAAGGCTTGGTCAACGCCGTAGCATTCTCTTCGTCATCAGAGACCTCCATGAGCTTGTGCAGTCCAAACTGGATCATCTCCACCAAGCTCTCTTCGTTGTCCAGGTCCTCGTTCTCGTCGTCCGCCTGACGCGCGCAGTTGCGGATCTTGTCCGCCATCCGCATCTTCTTGAGTGCGCGCCGGTAAATGCTCTCTTCCACGGTGTTGGCGCACAGGAACTTGATCACGTGGATGGGCTTCGTCTGCCCCAGGCGATACGCGCGAGCGACCGCCTGGAGATCCATTTGAGGATTGAAGTCCGAGTCAGCGAAGATCACAGTGTCAGCGCGCTGCAGGTTCAGCCCCACGCCTCCCGAGCGCGTGCTGATCAGGAAGACGAAGGTGTCGGGGTCTTTGCGGAAACGCTCGATCGCCTGCCAGCGCTCCTTGCCGCGCACCGAGCCGTCGATACGCTCGTAGGAGAAGCTCTCCATGGTAAGGAAATCCTGGATGATGTCAAGGAACGCAGTCGACTGGCTGAAGAGCAGCACACAGTGGCCATCGGCCTTGAGGCGCGGCAGCAGCTGCTGCAGCACGTAGAGCTTCCCGCTGTTCTCGTACAGGTGGCTCCCCTCGCAGAACGGCTCGGGTTCGGTACCCGGGAACATGTACGGGTGGTTGCAGATCTTGCGCAGCTGCGGCAGGATGTTTATCAGGTTCACTCTGGACGCTGAACTGTGTTGCTGTGCGATGCTGTTAACCAGGTCGCTGTTCTTTGCGACGACCTCCTTGTAGAGCTCTCGTTGCATGGGCGATAGTGGCGTGTGGACGACCATCTCCGAGATTGGCGGGAGCGTGAAGGACGAGTGGACGTCCTGCACGGTGCGCAGCAACAGCAGCGGCGTGAGGATGTCGCGCATCAGGTCTTCCGCTGCCATCAGGTACTTGGATTTTGTATTCTGCGTCACGTCGAGTCGTTGGGCTTTGGCTGAGAAGTGGTCCTTGAACGTGGCTTTAAAGAGCTCGTGGTTGTTGAAAATGCTCGGGTTCAGCAGAGACAGGAGGCTGTAGAGCTCCACGAGGTCATTCTGGATGGGCGTTCCTGACAGAATCACCTTGTGCTTCACGAGCACGCGCGTCATGAGCGCGTCGTAGAGCTTTCCCTTCGAGTTCTTCAGGCGGTGGCCCTCGTCAAGAACCATGAGCTTCCAGTCGACCTTGCTGAAGAAGTCCGTGTTGAACAGCACCATTTCGTACGACGTCACGAGCACCAGCGCCTGGATTATAGCAAACATATGACATTCACACTATCAACTCAGGAACCATAACACCTCAGAGGTATTACTCTGATAGCATATCTGGAGAGGCTGACGCACCTTTCCCTTCGTCTGGAGCACCTTCGCCTCGATCGCTTGTCGGTCTTTCTTCTCGCCCGCGAACATGAGCACATCAATGGTCGGCGCAAAGCGTTCAAACTGCTCCATCCAGTTGGGCAATACGCTCAGTGGTGCAACGACCAGAAACAGCGACGTCTTGTCCCCGGACGAAGCGGTTGTTACCACAGCGCTGTCGAAATGCTCAATGAGTGATGCAATGAACGCGATCACCTGGAGCGTCTTGCCGAGCCCCATCTCGTCGCCCAGGATCGGATTAAGCTGCTGCGCGTACTTGGTCAGTAGCCAGCGCATGCCGTGCAGCTGGTAGTCGTGCAGGTTGACATTGTGCAGCAGCGCCGGCGGGTCTGCGGCCACAAATTTCTTGACGAGCACTGCGTCAACGGGGGTCTTCTCGTGCTCCTGGAGCTTCTGCACCACCTTGTCCATCGTCTCTGACTTTAGCTGTGAGTGGCGTTGTGTGTGTGCGCAGTTGGCTACAAAAGCGTGAATGAGCGACGAAGTCACGCTGCTGCCAGGCCGGCCGTCAGCTCACTAGGTTCACCTTGAGCTCTTGACTTTGGTTGTTGGCGCCATTTTTGAGCGAAACTGAACGAGACGACCTTCACTCACAATCGGCAACGCCAATCCCCGTCCTAATGACTCATTCTGGTCATTCCCCGGTTCAGTGACATGCTCATCGAACTCAACTTGCTTCCACAAGCCAAAAGCAAAGTCGTTCCAGTGGTGGTGCAGAAGAATGCTGCGTCGATGCGGATGGCGCCGCGCGTCTGCGTTCCCAGCGGCGATCTCGAAGCGCAGCATGGTAAAAACAGCGTCTACTACCGCACTCGATAGCACCGGAGCCAGCGCGCTGCGCAAATGCGTGGCGTACCGCCTAGGCTCGGTAGAGTACGAGGCCGCGTGGGACTGGCAGAAACAGCTCATCCAGCGGCGCATCGTCGCTTCGCGCGAGCTCAAGCCCATCGAGCAGGACGTTGTGCTCGTGCTGGAGCATCCAAGCGTGTACACGCTCGGCCGTGGCGCGACAATGGACAACGTCAAGTTCGACCCGCTGGTGGACACGCACCTCAAGCTCATCCGTGTGGACCGCGGCGGCGAAGTCACGTACCACGGCCCCGGCCAAGTTGTCGTGTACCCGATCCTGGACCTGAACTTCCACAAGCGAGACCTGCACTGGTACCTGCGCCAGGTGGAAGAAGTGGTCATCCAGACGCTCGCCAAGTTCGACATCAAGGGCGAGCGTGTCGATGGGCTCACTGGCGTCTGGGTCGAAGAGGAAGGCGGGAACTCGAGCAGCTCCATCGACGGACGCGACATGAGGAAGATCGCGGCGGTGGGCACGCACGCGTCGAGATGGATCACGATGCACGGCTTCGCGATTAACACGACGACGGACCTGCGCGCATTCGATCAAATCATCCCGTGCGGCATCGACGATCGCGCGGTGACGAGCGTTGAGCGACTGAAGCCGAATGTGACGCCAAAGGACGTCGAGCACGCGGCGATTGAGGCGATCCAGGAGGTGTTTGGCGTCGACATGACGACGATCGAAGTCACGTCGCCTCTATAGATTTTTTACATGGTTCTACCGTTACTATTGGCTCGTGTAGAGTTTTTTCTTCATGACCTGCACAATGTCGTCGACAGCAGCGAGCCCTCCGACGCCTAGAAAGCAATAACAAACGCGCGTTAGAGAATGTACTTTCAAATAGACCAACGCCACAGTAATTGTGCGTTTCCCTTTCATCATGTGCACGGTACGTACCAACGACGCCGCACGCGAGCATCTTCTCCACTGGCGGAATCATTTGATAGCCAAACTCTGTCAGCGTCTTCAAGTGCCTTGCCGTCACCGGGTGGTCCCACATGTCGGTGTTCATCGCAGGTGCGTAAAAGAATGGCTTTTTGGTGCTCCACGCCCGTGCAATGCAAGTCTGTGCAACGAAAGTGAAGCAACTGTGAGTAGAGCGAAACAGACGCATCGACCGACAGCTAGTTGCACGTACGAGAAGGTTGTCGGAGAGTCCATTCGCGATCTTCGCCAGCGTGTTCGCCGACATTGGTGCCATGAGAATCGCATCTGCCCAGTCTTTCAACTGCATCATTATGCAAGAATACATTAGCAAATGCCATGGAATAGTAGCCACCAATCGCTTCGTTCGCAGTTGTGCTACAAACGTACCTCAATGTGCAGGACCTTGTCGCCAACGACTTTCCACGCGTCCCACTCGTGCTCGTCTCGGATGATCTCGATGTCGTCACGACCATCGTCTCGTTTGGGCTCACCGTACGCTCTGCTCTTCTTCTCAAATTCTTCCCACACCAGTGAGTTATAGTCTTTCACCTTCTCGAGAAAGAACGCGCCGGCTTTCGTCACAACCACCTTCACCTGCGAGTGCGTACAACACGAGCATAACGCCGTTAGCGGTCGTCACTCGATCGTGCTACATAGCGAGTACTGCATGGACTCATACACCGCACAAACCTCTGCGAAGACCGCGAGCTTGAGCGCGATCTCCGGCACTTTGACGGTCGCGACGCTGCCGCTCGCGCAGAGCAGGATGCGCGGCTTGGGCATGTTGGCGTGTGGGTTGATGTCGACGTTGCACTTCACTTCCTTGGCACGATGATCAAAATGCAGTCCATATTCAACTATAAATTTGTATGAATGAAATTAATTTCGACATTAGTTCAAAAATGAATTGCGGAATGAATCGTTTGCCTGTCAAGAGTTCTCGAATCAACTTGGTGGTGCCTCTATTTGAGTTGCAGATCCTCTATTTGAGGAATGGTGCCTCCATTTGAGTTATGGTGCCTCTTTTCGATCATCCTCAAAAATACATTTGACTCGATTTCACTATGCCATTGATGCTTGGAGTTCGCTGGTATCAACGACATAGTGAAATCGAGTTAAATGTCTTTTTCGCGACCAAAGACAGCCAACACAGCTCGAATCCAGACATCGGCAACCAACCCAGCAGAACGCGAGCAAGCGTGGCTGTGCGTAAAGAGCAGAAAGGAAGAAGGCAAGGCGACAGGATGGCGACCCAGAACATGCAGATGCTGCGCTCGGCGCTGGAGCAGACGCTCTCGCCCGAGGGCCCAACGCGCAAAGCCGCCGAGAGGTTCCTCGCGACGCTCTCGACGCAGCCCAACTACGTGCTCTTGCTGCTGCAGGTGCTCGAAAACGGCGCAGAGCAGCGCTCGATCCGCCTCTCGGCTGCGCTCGTGTTCAAGAACTTCATCAAGAACAACTGGGACCCGGAGAAGCAGGACTGCGTGCCGCTCAACGAGAAGAACGTCGTAAAGGAGCACCTCGTGGAACTCATGTGCCGCATGCCCGAGTCAATCCAGAAGCAGCTCATTGAGGCGCTCACGACGATCGGCGAGTACGACTTCCCGACCAACTGGGAGAACCTGCTCATGCAGCTCGTGCAGAAGCTGCAGACCGAGCAAGACTGGCAAGTGCGCATTGGCGTGCTCATGACGGCCAACACGATCTTCAAGCGCTTCCGCAACGTCTTCAAGTCCGACAGCCTCTTCCTCGAGCTCAAGCACTGTTTGGATGCTTTCCAGGTACGCCATATCATGTTCTGTGATGCTGTTATATAGTCTACTAATCGTTTTCACTGCGTACACGTGCGTAGGAACCGCTTTTGCACTTCTACAAAGAGACGGGGACTGCGCTTCGCGCGCCTGGCGCTCAGAAGCAGCAGCAGGCGCAGATGCTCACGGCGCTTCGCCTCATGAGCCGCATCTTCTACTCGCTCAACTGGCTGGACCTCCCCGAGTACTTTGAAGACCACATCGCCGAGTGGATGGAGCAGTTCCTGTCCTACTTTGCTTACAACAACCCGGTGCTGGTGGACAGCGACAACGAGGATGAGCCGGACCCGATCGACTTGCTGCTCGTCGCGATCGTGGAAAACGTCAACCTGTACGCCGAGAAGTACGACGAGGAATTCAAGCCGTTCCTGCAGAAGTTCATCGAGGTGCACTTTGCGAGCGCTATTGAGGCGTAAACATCCCGTGCGTGTCTGATTTTGACATTGTCGTTTGTTCTTCTCTATAGGTCATCTGGCATTTGCTTGCCAACCGCATCACGCTCTACCCAAAGCACGACGAGCTCGCGGCGAAGTGCCTCAAGTTCCTCACGTCCGTGGCATCGCGCAGCTTCAACCGCGCGCTCTTCGAGTCGCCGCAGGTGCTGACCGAACTGTGCGGCATCGTGGTGACGAATCTCCAGCTGCGCTCTTCGGACGAAGACCTCTTTGAAGACAACCCGATGGACTACATTCGCCGCGACATTGAAGGCTCCGATGGCGACAGCAGACGCAGCGCTGCGCGTGATCTGATCCGCGGTCTTCTCGGCGTGTTCAACGAAAGCGTGACGCAGATCTGCATGACCACGATCCAGTCGCACCTGCAGCAATACAAGGCCGACCCTGCGAGCAACTGGGCACTCAAGGACGTCTCGGTACATTGGCTGCTTAGGTTGAATGATCATGTCGCTCATGTCAATAACTCGTGCTGACCACTTCTTGTGTCTTCATCCTCACGACAGATTAACCTGGTTATCGCACTCTCAGCTCTGAAGCAGTCTCGTTTGCGAGGCGTGTCTGAGATCAATCCTCGCGTGCCGCTGATGGACTTCTTCTTGGCGGAGGTGCTGCCCGAGCTCTCCAGTGCGAACCAGGCGTCGCTCATTCTCAAGGCCGACGCGATCAAGTTCGTGTCGACGTTCCGAAGCCAACTGAGCGCGGAGATCATGGATCAACTCTTCCCACAGTTGCTCAACTGTATGGACCCATCCCAGTTTGTGGTGCACACGTACGCTGCGGCATGCGTCGAGCGCCTTCTGACCGTGAAGGAAGAGAATGGCACGCTGCGCTTCTCGCGCGAGCGCCTGGCACCGTACCTGAGCAAGCTGCTCCAGCACGTGTTCAACATCCTCGAGCAGCCCAACTACCCTGAGAACGACTACCTGATGAAAGTCGTGATGCGCGTGATGAACGTCGCCAAGGAAGACATCCTGCCGCTCACGGACATTGCAGTCGAGAAGCTCACGAGCATCTTGAACCGCATCTGCGCGAACCCGAGCAACCCGTCGTTCAGCCACTTTTTGTTCGAGTCGCTCTCTGTGCTCATCCTGAACGTGTGCAAGGCGAACCCTGGCGCCACGGAGCGTTTTGAAGAGCTGCTCTTCCCGCCTTTCCAGAAGGTGCTGGCGAACGACGTGGAGGCGCTGTCGCCGTACGTGTACCAGGTTCTCGCGCAGATGCTGGACCTGCGACCAAGCGGCGTCTCGCCGGCGTACATGAGCATGTTCCCGGTGCTGCTGGCGCCAGCGCTGTGGGACCGCGTCAGCAACGTGCCAGCAATTGTGAAGCTGATCGAGGCTTACATGCGCAAGGCCCCAAGCGATGTCGCGCAGTCCGTGCCGGGCATCTTGGGCGTGTTCCAGAAGCTCATCTCGTCGCGCACGACCGAGGCATTTGGCTTCTCGCTGCTGCGTGGTCTCTTTGCCAACATGCCGTTCACTTCGTACGCCAACTTTTTGAACGAAATAATCAAGATCCTCATGATCCGCCTGCAGTCGCGAATGAGCGGCCGCAACGCTGCCGGATACGCGAAGGACCTGATTTACACGGTGTCGATCTTGATTGGCAAGCTGGGTCCAGACGCGCTGTTGGGCGCGCTGGAAGCGCTTCAGGCTGGGTACGTTGGTTGGTGGTCGTGCGTGTTTGATAGATCGTATGTGGGTTCAGAGCTAACGGATCTTTCTTTTTCTGTGTGCGGATGTTGTAATAGCATGTCGACGATGTTCTTGCGCTCAGTGTGGCTGGAGCACGTGATCCGAGCGCGCGGGGCCGTGGAGCGGAAAGTGTGCGTGATCGGCCTCACGCGTCTGATGTGCGAGTCGGAGCTCTGCGCATCTCAGCTGGAGCTCTGGAAGGATGCGCTCGTTGTCGCTGTGAAGATTCTGGAGGAAGGCGACGACGGCTCTGCTGCCGTCAAGGACGAAGACGAGTCGCTGCTCGAGCTGGAGCAGACGGGGTACGAAGCGGGGTACTCGAAGCTCTACTTCGCGAACGTCGTGTCGCTCGATGCGCTCGCGGAGTACCCGCCGGCGAAGCGCTACCTGACGGAATCGATCGCGAAGCTCTCGGCCTCCAGACCAGGCGTGGTAAGTGGCAATCGCTGTGCTGTGTGCTGCTGGTAGCGTTGGTCATTATGTTGACGTCATTTGTGTGTGTGTTTTGCTTCACTACAGTACTCTGCATACGCGCAGTCGACGCTGCCTACGCCGGTGCTGACCACGCTGAGCGGCTACTTTGCCCAGTTCAACGTGCAGTTCCAGTAATCTGGTAAGACTACGGAGTGAGAGGGACGAATGTGAGTCAATCTTAGCCTCATCGAGGCATCCCAGAGCCGCTTGAGTGAGAGGATTTCGTTTAATGAGAGGATCAACACAGGAAAAGAGCGATTCGCTGAGCCAAACAAGAATGAAGAAGAGGAGGAACCAGTTATATTGCTTTCAAGCAACATGAAGGGAATGAAAAAGTCGAATGCATGCGAAAGAACGGTCAGCAAAGCAAAGCGAAGCAACGAAAGGACCCGAAGGTCACTGGTTGCTCTACTCGCTCTAGCGAATGGCGTTCTCTCTGTCTATTGAGGTGCGTTGTACATATCGATGGTCTCGTCGGACATAGGGCTGGACATGGTGCGGCTGAAGGGCGCCATGCCCATGTTCTTGGCCTGCATGCGCGCGTCATTGCGCTCGGCGGACAGGCGGTCGAAGTACGCTTGGTCCACGTCGTTAGTCACGTACACGCCGTTGAAGCACGACGAGTCGAACTCCTGCAGTGTCTCGTTCTCATGGCGCACGCTGTCCTCCAAGTCCTGGAGGTCCTGGAAGATCACCCACTCGCAGCCGATCTCCTGCGCGATCTCCTCCTCCGTGCGGTTGAACGCGATGAGCTCCTCGCGTGTGGGCATGTCGATGCCGTAGACGTTCGGGTGGCGGATCGCCGGCGCGGCCGAGGCAAAGTACACGGCCTTGGCGCCGTTCTCACGTGCGATCTGCACGATCTGGCGCGACGTCGTACCGCGCACGATCGAGTCGTCCACGAGCAGCACAACCTTGTCCTCGAATTCGGAGCGAATCGCGTTCAGCTTCATGCGCACCGTCTTCTTGCGCGCGACCTGGCCCGGCATGATGAACGTGCGCGCGATGTAGCGGTTCTTGACGAAACCCTCGCGGTACGGAATGTTGAGGCGTCTCGACGCTTCCAGCGCGGACGTGCGACTCGTGTCCGGGATTGGAATGACGACGTCGATGCCGTGGTCTGGGCGGTTGCGCAGGATCTTGTCCGCGAGCTTCGAGCCCATGTTGCGACGCGCTTGGTACACCGACACGCCGTCGATGAACGAGTCGGGACGAGCAAAATACACGTGCTCGAAGATGCA
Source organism: Globisporangium alternatum (assembly GCA_023334315.1). Taxonomy (NCBI): domain Eukaryota; phylum Oomycota; class Peronosporomycetes; order Pythiales; family Pythiaceae; genus Globisporangium; species Globisporangium alternatum. The sequence continues at coordinate 17,477 of JAASGT010000385.1, read as the reverse complement.
CGGGCTCAGCTTAGCGTTCGGGAACACCGTGCGTGTGAAGAGCTCGCCGCCCTGCTTGATAAGGATGGCCTCGCCGGGGGCAACGTCGCGCTCCAGCTTGAACTCGAGCGTGTCGATGGCCACGCTCTCCGATGCGATCGCAAAGTCCGTGCCGTAGTGGCTCGTCCGCGAGCCGAACACGAGCGGACGGATGCCGTTTGGGTCGCGGAACGCGAGGATGCCGAAGCCGTTGATGATGGCCACGGCAGTGTACCCGCCACGGCAGCGCTTGAAGAGGCCCGTGACGGCGTCAAAGATCATGTCCACGTCCAGTGGTCGGTCCACGCGCTTGAGCAACTCGTCCGCCAGGATGTTGAGCAGTACTTCCGAGTCCTATGGTAAATAGGAAGCCATAGCAAATGTTAGCAAATGTATAGTAATGCACGATTAATAAGCTTGTGCGTGGCAGTGCCGACATTAGCATCAAGCAATCGCTTTTGCGACAGAAAACGCACCGAGTCCGTGTTGACGTGACGGAAGTTCGTGTTCGCGAGCTGCTCAGTGAGCTCGTGCGAGTTGGTGAGGTTGCCGTTGTGCGCGAGCGCGACGCCGTAGGGCGAGTTAGTGTAGAACGGCTGCGCCTCGGAGCTGCTCGACGAGCCCGCGGTCGGGTAGCGGCAGTGGCCGATGCCCATGGGGCCGCGCAGCCCGACCATGTGGTTCTGCTTGAACACGTCGCGCACGAGGCCGTTGTCCTTGCGCAGGTACAGACGCTTCTTCTCGCACGTCATGATGCCCGCCGCATCTGCTCATACATACACACATATACAGACGCAGTCGGTTGTCAGACAAGCTGCATAGCAATGCCGACATGATGGCAGTCCAAGCGCACCTTGTCCGCGGTGCTGCAGCACCGTGAGGCCGTCGTAGAGCCCCTGGTTGCAGTGCTCGTGCTGGTTGGCGAGCAGGATGGCGATGATGCCGCACATGGTGTCGCTGGCGGTGATGAAGCGAGCGCGGGCGGGGGGAAGAGAGCGAATGGCAGACGCAGGCACTTCGACACCACCACCACTGCAACGTCAGGCAAAGACGAGCCAATGATAAAACCTCGCGAGAGTTGCTCAAAACCTTGAAACCGACGCTGAAACGACCTTCCCAATCTCAGATAAAGTACCTTTACATTGATACTAAGTATTTGTTTTTCTTGAAGTTGATACTATAGGCAAAGATTCTGGTGAACAAGTTAACCTGTGTGAAATGAAACTGTAGTGAAACATTTGGTGGCTCTCATTTTATAGCCAATCGCAGAGCTCTTCGAAGTTGAAAGAGGCCTGTGATTGGCTGAATCTTTAGCAGGTCAACTTCAAAAATCCCAAATCGGCTGGTTTGGAGCGCTCCACCCAACAAACCGTGCGAACGAACGGCATTGAAGTGAGCTGGATGAAATCACCCGTTCTATCCACTTTTCGTTTTACGTAAAATACATATATTATTGAAACTTGGGTGAACTTCGATGGGGATGAATGACTTTTGAGAACGTCATAAACCCCCGCGCAAAGAGCTTTGATCCGCAGCAAGGGTGAACCCAACAAGTAGAACATACTGCTCCAGCATTCACACCTTATTTGCCGATTCCCCGAGTATAACGAGGCACGAAAGTTGTAAAGGATGAAACCTCGTGGAAATCTATGACCATGTAAATTCGATTTTTCTTTTGCTCATTACTTCATACCGTCTAATGTTGCTAATTATTTTGTAAAGAAAAGGTGCACTAGCAACAAGACGATGCGGTACGAGCGATTGCGAATCTCTTCTCTCAAGTACGAAATCGCATGTAGCAAATCACGCACAGTAACATCTGACGCAGAGTTGCGCTTGAAGCGGTGCGGCCGGCTTGGGTGGCTTCGTCACGAGCGAGCGAGCACGAATGAGCGCGCTGCCCGTCGGCACTCCACTGTCGCCGCGGAATGTAGGCCGCGCGCGCGCAACCAGCGTCAATACCCTCACACCTCACACTTCGAAAGATGCGGCGCGTGCGCGTTGGCGCAAGATCCGAGCTGCTACGACGGTACTACGCTCGCTGCGCGACAGGAAGAACAGACGAGAGAGCGGCAGCATTAACACTGCAAGAGCGACCAGCTCGTTCAGCACGTCTCGACCGCAGCACGCTTCACACACAACAGCCAGAGCTCTAGCCGCTGATTCCCAGCAACCGCAGTATTCGCAACAAGCCGGGCACGGAGCGAGAGGGAGCGATGCACGCTCCATGGCGATGCAGATGGAGGCGTGGTTTGCGAAGAAACGTGACTTGTTCCAGCGTATCGTCAGCAAGCCGTGCGTTCCATATATGTATGTGTGCTCGAGGTAGGAGCCAACCTGCTGGTTAACTGTGACGCTGGTTTGTTTGTTTGTTTTTAACATGTGATGATAGGATCCAGAATCGCTCGGATGTCGACATCAAGCTGCTTGTGAGTTTACCAGATAATCAGCATTCGCTGATATGCAAGCTCTGATGGGAATATAGCTGAGCTAAGGCAGCTATTCACTTGCTGACGCTTTTAGGCAGACTACATTCGCCAGTGCAGGTTCATCTGTGGACTGTCGTCTGCCTCAGCTGATGGTACGAGCAGCATCTGTTGCTCTCCTGCTATGCTAAGCAAGCTTCGCAGCAAATACCAATGTAACTGACTCATTTCGTCGTGCATCTCTTCGCAGAACTAGCCCGTGCCATGCATTTCCGAACTTTCCACGACGGCGAGGTGCTTTTCCATCAGGGCGACGCCATTGACGACGTCAGTGCCCGCTTTCTGGTCGTTCAAGGCTCGCTTTTTGTCTACAAGAGTGTGGAATATGCCGAGCATGCTCACGCTGGTGAAGACTACACGCAGTGGTTTGTGACAGCAAACCCCGAGGTTACCCGAGATGCTGTCAAGTATGGCGACTGCATTGACACGTGCGGGATCGGAAATACGTGTGGCAATGTGAGTACGAATCCAAACTGAGCCGTGAAAATTGCTCGAGCGAGACTCGATCAATAACTAATGTTGCAAAGCGCGTGACGGACAGGATGCTTGGTCAGGCCCACTCTTTCGTGAAACAACGGTGATCTCCCAAGCACAAACAAGTAATGACACTATTCAAATTCCTGATTACGATTTAACTTGATGTTGACTTGCTGACCTTCTTTTTGCTCTGAAACAGTCGTGGCATGTGTCACCCAAGCATCATTTCGACGAGTCAGTCGGTTCGACGTCAACTGCGACGCCTCCTTGTTGCATGTTGCCAGCGCTGCGTTTCAACCGACAAAAGTGACGCGAGTGAACGCGCGGTCGACGTTCGTTGCGACTTGCAAGCTGGGTGATGACGTTTTCGGAGACAGAGCCAGACTTCATCTTCTTCAGCAGTTCTTTAGTCAGTTTTCGTGCTTCCGCATCTTTCCATTGAGCTTCAGGATCGAGTTGATGCGAAAAGTCGAGTTTCGGGTGTTCAGAAACGACGAAGTGCTGTGTCATGCGGGTGATACGAGCCCGAAGGTGTTTATGGTTCTCTCCGGAAAAATCTGTGTGCACTACTCAGACTCGCAAGAAGAGACACAATTGCAGAGCTACGATGGCAAGAACTACGCGTTCAATCCACCAATGACAAAGAGAAAGACGAATGTGTGCTCAAGAACGTTTGCAGGAGAGTGTGAGGTTCCGAATGAAGTGGCAGCACGTTCCTCAAATGGTACGTCAAGGCACATTTGCACACTGGTCGGAGGGGATACGTTTGGAGATGTCGGCGTGAGAGAAAGACAGCTGCTTCAAGATGCCACGCTGTTCAACCCAATCACAACCGGCGTGCCGTGTTCAGTGCTGACGCTTTCGTATGATGACTACAACGCTACGCTCAACCGGTACCTTGAAGCCACGGAATTTACTGCAGACTTAGCGTACGCAATCCTGAGTGACACGCTGCCTCGAGATCGGTCGTGTGAGCAAGTGGGCTATGTGTTGGCGTACCTGACGCGTAAATGCCAAGCCCAGGTCTTCTTCAACCAACTGCCTTTGCATACGCTCAGCAAGATCTGTCTTCACGCGTGCATCGAGAAATACCACGTTGGCGACGACATCATCGACTTCATCCAGAAAGAAGACGAAGATGTGAGCTCCATGAGGGTCGTTCTGAACGGCTACGTGTGTGCATTCAAGAACAAAATTCGACGGTCCGAACAACAACTCAATGCCAGCATTCCGTCGGGATGTACCACCGAAACTGTCGCTCCAAAACCTGCATCACTCCGCCGATTCCAATCAAGACTCATACGCGGTAATACGAAAATCCTAGAAGACTTCCACGTAGCCAACGCAGCAGCACCACGAAGACTCAGCGGCGCGAAACAAGATCAATGTGGAGTAGAACGCGATGATATACAGACTGTGGACCCTGTCAGCATCCTTCCTCATGGAGCTGCATTTGGACAGCATCAGATATTCACGGGCTCAAAGAGTCCATTCTCGTTTGCAGCGTATTCTGCAGGACCGCCTCCGACTGGTGCTGTTTCACCCTCGTGCCAAAGTGCTGCGTGGAAACCCAGCAGTACTGTCCACGTGTTCAGCATCCCAGCGTGCATTGTCAAGACCTGCTTTCCTGCGATTGACGAGTACATTGTCTACAACCCGGTTCGAATCTTCAAGCGAATAGCACGCGCAACGGAGATGTCAGCGAAAGTGCCAGGTGCGCTGTCGGACGTGCTCTACGGACTCGGGTTTGATCGGCTGCTATTTCTTAACCCGTGCTTCAGTGGAATTCCACGGACAAGACTCAGCGCTGCAGTTGCAAACATCGATGTCATCCACGTCCCGACACGCCGAATCATCTACGACACGGGAGAGTCCACGGAGGGCGCGAGCTTTCTCGTCCTGAGCGGACACGTGCGCACGTTCAAGGTGTACGCATCGAAGAATCGTCAGCCGCAGCAAAAGCCGTCGACTGTAAGTACTGAGGAGAAGCGATTGCCAAAGCTGCTGCAGAAGATGTCGCAGAACTTACAAGCGACCCAGGCAGCGCTCGAAAAGCAATCGTCATTGGCGTCTGTAAAGTGTCCTTTTGATCGCTATGCTGGCGACCACATCTTCTTGCGCGATTACGACCGCACTGCTGAGATCGGCGTTGGAGATTGCTTCGGCCGCCAAGTCGGAAGTGACGGTGCCTCAGATCAGTCACACACAGCAGCCAAGCAACGTGCCAACCTGGCAAGACGAGTGATTAGCGTGTCGCAGCAACAACAACAGAATCCGTCATCCGGTGGGGAATGTGCGATCACCATGTCGGAGTGCTTGATAGCATTGCTGTCGCTGAAGAAGCCAACGACTGCAGCGTCGGTGCTTGACTCGAAGGAGAAGCGGGAGCTTATCGGGCTGATCCAGATACGCGAGGAGCTCGAAGGCACGTCCGACGCAGTTACGTCATCGACTGACTTTAACCAGCTTGCCACTTCGTTCAAGATCCTCGAGAGAATGCGCATTGGAGACCACCTGACGACAGCTCAGCGAGTGTGCGTAGCCAATTCGTTGCGGTACTGCAGGATCAAAGCCGGGGAAACAGGTACGAGTTCTCTGATGCTGGATTGATATGCGATGGTTCTTCCTTGATCGATATTGATGTCCGATTGTGACTTCTTGTCGGTGTGGGAGCAGTGTACAAGCAAGGAGAAGAGAGTCTGGCGCTATACTTTGTGTTGAGTGGGAAAATTCGGCTGTGAGTGGGGGATTCGCAGCGAACTTTGCTCTTTGCTGAATTTGGAAAAGGACTGACTGCGCTGTGTACTTGTAAGCAGATACTCTCGCTCAAAAGAACCGCACGCGTTGGTACGGCAGAGACCCACATCCAGTGCGCCACTACCGGAGGATCGGCTCGTTGATCTGGTTGAGGGCGACGTTTTTGGTGAAGAAGCCTTTTTTGACGGCTGCATCGGATCAAAGAGGCTCACCACAGCAGTCGCTTCCTCCACTTCCAGCTCAGACGCTGTTGAATTGCTGTACCTGACGCGTCAACAACACGACGAAGTCAGCGCACCGCATCTGAAGGTGGGGAGACAAGAGAAACATCGGTCAGGGATCAGCAACATCGACGAGTATTCGCAGCAGCTCCTTGGGCTTGGCAGACAAGCGATGTACGTTCTGCTTGCTCTGATTGCCGGAATATTTTAGCACAGCTGTGTATGAGATACTAACACGCGGGGTCTTAACAGCTCAAGCAGAGAGCGATGGCGATTCGCGATCAATCAGATTATCCAGGGACGCGCAAAGCGCTCCTGGTGGCACTCAGTGCTGCTGAAAGCAAAACGGCATCGCGTCGAGCTCATGTTCGATCTGCTCCACGCGCTTCCCATCTTGAGCGAAGCGCCAAAAGCTCAAGTTTTAGCTCTTTGCACCGCTGCAACGCTCCAGACGTATTCGCAAGACTCAGTCGTGTTTGCAAAGGGCGACAACGTGGAAGACCGATGCTTCTTGGTGCTGACTGGAACGGTGATGCTTCAACAGTTTTTCTCGGTGACAAATGGTAACTCCATGGCTGTAAGCGCCTTGTCACTGGCTCTCAGCTCGTCAATCCAAGATAGTGCGACGCAGAAGATCACAGTACAGACGATGAAAGCCGGCGACGCCTTTGGAGATTTCGAGCTCCTCGCCGACAAGAGCGAGCGCCAGATCAATGCGATGACCTGCAGCTCCGCGACAAAGCTCATTATCATGCCGCGAGAAGACTTTCTCGCATACTGGCCACTATGTGCGCGTTTCGAGTCCAAGCTGCTCACACTCAAGAGCGCTTTCTATGGCGTGCACAATCTCGATGCCGACCATTTGTGCTCGCTCTACTATGCGATGCAGGAGAGAGCATTCAACAGGAACGAAGGTGAGCTCTGCGACTCTTGTGTCTCATGAATACTTGCTTTGGAGATGTTGTTAAACGAATTTCATTGTGACCTAGTCATGTCGGGATCGATAAGTCAGAGCGGATTCCTGCACATCATCGAAAGTGGTCTATCGATTGTCCACGATCGCGTGACACTGCAAAAGCGAGCGGACAAGCGATTAGAGCTGAACAAATCTCCCACCCGACTGGCAGTTGACACGCGTGTGGCGTCGCTTGGTCCCGGTGCAATCCTTTTCACGGAGAAACGAGAGGAGAGTGCAGCTGAAAGCTCCACAAGACGAGCGTCGTCAAAGCCACAAGCAACTACAACGACCAGCATCATCGACGAGTGTGCGAACGAGTACGTGACGGCAGACTCGCCGGTCGTCCACACGTTTTCTCTCCAACTTTTCCCGCGCAGCAAGCACACAAATCAAGGTTCTCGAAGTGCTGAGCTATTCACGATGGTGGTCTTGGGGAAACACGGACTGCAAGCGATCAAGACGCACATCACAGAGCATCAATCGTGGCGAGCGAACAACATGACTTGCGCAAGTCGAGTGGTCGAGTCATCAATGCCTCGAGAAAGTGTAAACTCCCAGAGCAACTGCAAAGTGAAGATCAAGCTCCAGCAAGCGCCTGACACCATTCCTGGATCACATCCACTGGATCTCGCCTATTTCCTAAAAGATCGACAGTTGGTGAGCCCAGAAGACCAAGTGTTGTCTTTCGGGAAAAGCGCACAGAGTGACAAGATGATAATGCTCCAGCTCGGTCCAAGGGCAATCGCAAAGAGCAGTGCACCTAACTCTCCTAGGACGGCGCATGTTCCACTCGGTTCGTTTGGAAAACCACCAGTCGAGTCCACCAAGATGTTTCCGTTTCCAGCGCTCGACGTTTCGTCAAAGAAGAATGATCCAAGCTGTCTGCCACAATTGCCAAGCTCTCCACTGCCGTCCAAGGGACCAACGGCACCTGCTGCATGTTCAAGCTTGAAAGATCAATTGAGAAAAGAAGAGCTCGTTCTTGAAGCGCTCTCGAGCCCACCCAAGGCGACTTTAGAGAATTTGAGCACGACGGCACTGGAAAAGCAGCAGCGACGGCGGCACGGCCGTCCGCCACCAAAGATTGTCGAGAATCGGAGTAAGTTTCTCGACGAGCATGCACTCAGTTCCATCGTCAACTTGCATCAAGAGCACGACAGGAAGAAGAGCGGACTTTGTCGGCGATTGCTCCATTTAAAGTGACACTCAGACATGCGCCTTGACATTGGGTTTCAAAAAGCTGCTACGCGTGATCGTGACGCTCGACCAGATCTCGACCAGTGAGGCGCTGCAGAGATGTCAGCTGTCGATGGTCCAGTCGCTTGATAATGAGACCGTGTGGAAGGCCGGTAGGTATGGATGCGTGCTGCGGGACTATGGACCGAAGTCTAATGTTTGTGTGTGTGCTTTGTGTGCTTGTTAGGAACATCATCTGCGTGATCCACCCGGACAAACTGTGAGGCGCGACGGTCTCGGAACAGCCAGAGACCAAGGAGTTCTTTACGGTGCCCAACCAGGCCTTTGAGAAGTTCAAGAACCAGGTCAGCTAAACTGGTGCAGTACCAGCAGTCAGCCTGCCAAGTCGAGGGGAATGTAAGAGAGAGAAAGAAAGAGTGTGGTTATGACGATGGTGGTCATCAGCCAGCTGCCAGTCTCCTTGCCATAAGAGATGCTGAACGAAGAAGCCTCTGCGTTTACACGATACACTGTCAATCGGCTGTTACGACGGCTTACAGGAGCGGGTCGTGATGGTGAGACCTGGCCTTCGTCGCCTCAATACGCCGCGTGAGCTCGCGCACCAAGAAGCTCTGCTCATTGTAGGCGCCGCTCGTCAACAGGAGCTTCCGCTCGCGCTCAAGGCGGTCCAGCTCAATTTCTATCGTGTCTGCAACATTGAGCAGCTGGGCCTCGTTCTCGTCTCCCTGGTCTGAATCATGGCCATCAAAGCCCTCGTCTAGCTCGTCTTTCCCTTCTTCATCGTCACCATCATCGTCTTCGTGCTCGTAGTACTGACTGCTGCTGTTGCTTCGCACACTGCTGCTCCCATTCAGGCTCTTCATGCGGTAATGGTGGTGATGATGCTCATCAGGTGGTATTGAGACCTCACTGGGGGCAACTCGAAAGCGCCGGCGAAGTTCAGGATCATCATTCAGTAGCGAAAACTGACTCGTCCAATTGCTCCGACTACTGAGGTGGCTGCTGCTGCCACCACCACTATTCTCCGCTCGACGCTGATGAGTCCGGTAGCGGCGCTGAGTGGCGTGACGTTGGGTATGACGAAGCGGACCCCAGGATTGTTCTCGAAATGGAGAACTCTGGTGCTGAGGCTGCAGTTGTGGGGTCGCAACATCGAAATCGTCGTAGCCACTGGTAGGTCGCAGGTTCAGCCCCTTGAGCTCGTCCAGCTGCTTCTTGATCGCGCGCAGCTCCTCGCGGTCGCCGTCCAGGACGTATTTCTCCTCTCGCGCCACGTATTTCACGCGCAGCTTCTCGAGTTCTTCGACCACGCGGATCTCATTTTTCTTTTTCTCCTGCTGCACGAGCTTGGCTAGTTTCTCCAACTGGAGCTTCAGAGTCGCGACATTGGCTTCTGCGGCGTCTTTTTCGCGCTCCTGGTGCATTTTCTGCTTCTCGAGCTCCAGAATCGTGCCCTTGAGCGCCGAAATCTCTTCGCGAAGACGCGACTCGGGCACCTTGCGCTGCTGCAGTCGGTACTCGGCAAAGTCGGACTCAACCTGTCGTGCGCGCTTCTCAGCGTCACTTAGCTGCTTCTCTAGCAACGCAATGCGCTTCTCCTGGGCGTCAGCTTGCTTGCTGGCGAGCGAGAGCGCGTGCGCGTGGTCACTCTGCAACCGTTTGCGGAACTGCTCAGCCTCGTCTCGCTGAGTCTGCTGCTCTCTCTGAAGTGAGTTCTCAGCGATTGCCAGTCGCCGCTCTCGTGCCTCGAGCTCCAGTAATGAGGTGCGTAGGGCTTTCTCCAGTCGCTCGTACTCGGCCTGAGTCAAACGCAGCAAGCTGCTGCGCTCTTCCTCTCGCCGTGCCCACTCATCTTCCAGCTCGCTCATGCGCGCCTTCTCCATCGCTTCGAAGCGGCGCTTCCACTGCAGCTGCTCGCCCTGGTGCTGCTCCTGCACCCAGAGCTGTTTCTCGCGCTCGAAGGATTTCTTGAGTTGTGCAATCGCGCGGGCCTTTTCATTCTCACACTCGGTGTGATCGACAACTTCCCAACGATCTTCTCTCCTCACTGTCGATGGACCAGCAGCAAGCAGCGAAGGCGTGGGTGCATAGTCTCGAGTCTCAACCATCGACGTCACTCGCTTTTCATCACTCGCCATCTTCGAAGCAGGAGGTGGAGTCGTAGAAACTACAAAATTGTCGTAGAGTCTGCCGTTTTCCCGAATCCAACTTTGTGGAACGAACCTGGCAAGCAGACAAGTTGGGGTAAGCTAACGAAATAGACTCAATCACTGCACTCTGCTTCATCGCCACCATGGCTCCGGTCTCTCACGTACGTACATTTTCTCGGCCGCTAGTGCATCTTCTTCGCTGAGAACGCCCATGTCTTCAACGTACGCGACGACTCCGACTGTTCCAATGCGGCGAGGCGACGAACCACTGGTCCCAGCCACATCTGCTTTACCAGCATCGTGCAGACTGACCACAGGGAGCTCGATCGCACAGCTCTTGAACAAGTGGACTCGGTCCTTATCACTGCAATCTTCGGCTGAAGACTCGTGGGTTTCTTCAAAATGCGCCTCGCCTTCAGCTCGCGAGCGAAATGTGAGTCCACAACTGGTCGCGGCGCAGCAAAACTGCTCTTGAGAGAAGTAGAGAAAGTTGAGACTGAAGATAGCGCTCCCATCCATCTGATGGCGTCTATAGCCAAACAAAAACACACACAGTTGGGAGTTATGTGAGCACGAAGGGTGATTCTGTGAACAAGAAAATACAAAAGATAACGTACCCGTCGCTAGAGTGAGCCAGAAAGTCGATCGCCACTGGCGCCTGCATGCGCAGCTTGACCTGTTCTTCGGTCTCAATGAGCTCAAACACGCAAAACGCGTCCTTCAGTAGCACTTCGCCTCTCTTCACAGCCTTCACATCGGGCATTTCCACTAAAGAACAAGCAAATACCAGTGAGCCGCAGGATCAAAGAGAAACGAACACGCTACGAACCACTAGCTCCTCACCTTTTCCTCTTCCAGTGAACGGATTCTGGTACGCGATCGTCAATTCCTGAGCGTTTTCTTCAAAGTCCCGCAGCGACTTCAGCTGCAGGAACACGCGGAACACGTGAACGTTTCGATCACCGCCGCTCTGTCGAAACTGGTTTGTCAGACTCTTTTTCGAGAACTGTTGAGTCGAGACATGATCGTCACCATCGGCCATGACTTCCAGCCGTAACGTGCACTGACCGACAAGCTCATTGCCTTTCGCGTAGACAGGAATCTCGAGACACAACGGGCTGGCTGGGATGCGTGTGAAGCTCGACGACAGGGCTGCTTGCGCTCTCCCAACATGACGCTTCGACTCACTCGAGTAACAGCGAACTGTGATCTGCGATTGCTGTAGCTCTTCAAAAGTTAAATTGCTTGGGAGAAGCTGCAGCGCGTCGTTGTCTCCGAGCACGTGGTCTTTCAGAAATGCGTGGAAACGCACTGGTGCGGAACTTGTTACGTCACCGACTGATATCTCGATCGAAATGCTCTCTTCCCCGGCAAACTCGGAGACAGCGCCAGTCGAGAGGCGTATTTGGTCCAGTGATACTCGAATTGGCACTGTTGGTGGCTCTTGGGGTTCTTCGACCACGCTTACGTCAAGATGGCTCAGTGACGTGATGCTTGGGGCGTCGAGATGTTCGTCCTCTGCTTCTCGTTGCTCACGCTGCTTCGTCTCTGGCTGCAGCACCCCGGTGCTGGCTTGTGCGCTCACTGATGTCGACTGAGCAGCTATCTGGACACACTTGACAGCGAGGGACGCGTCGATGAACGGTCCGTTCGTGGACGGGAACGCGAAGTTGCCTTCCACCACAGCCTTCGAACCCACCACCGCTTGCTTCGTCCCGAAACTTTGTGCAAACAGCTCGCCAGTCAGCAGCTCGCTGAACGGGATCTCGACGCCTCCGAGCACGCGGTTGTACGTGCACAGGTACACTGCCAGCGTCTGCTGGCGACAGAACTCCACGAGGTCCTCAACACAGCTCATGACGCGGAAACTGTCACGGATCGACGGGAACTCGGACACGTCCAGGTTGAAGAACACGTCTGTGCGCACGACGACTTCAAAGAGCGAGTAGCTGAGCCAGAAGCCGCCTTTGTAGCTCTCTGGCGCCGATTTCTGCGAGCCCAGCGTCGTTTCCACGACTTCTGCGAGATTGAACGCCGCCTGCAGGAAGACGGAGATGACGAAAATGTCGGTGCCCTGTCGGGAGCCCAGACGCAGGAACTCGCCGTCTTCGACTGCGATGGGGACGTGGATCGGTACTGGTGCTGACTGGTGCTTTGGTGGCTCGCTCTTCAGTGTGCGCCGCTCTACTGTTTGGAGTTGAGTCTTTGTTCTTGAAGGCGAGAGTCCAATGGGATGTTGTTGCGTTCCAATGGGCATAAACGCCGTGTAGATCAGGATCTCGCCACCAAAGCGGGAGTTCTGGAGCTTGAACCATTTCTCCGGAAGGTCTGGCGTTCTGAGCACACGCGACATCAGCAGGGGACAATGAGTATTTGATGCGACTAGCAATAGTTAGCCTTACCAAGACCACACAGGCTTTAACCATCGAAGCACGTACCTCAGGTCCAGGAAGAACCAGCCGAAGCTCACGATCGACTCGCTGTGCGCGTGCGCCGACTCCTCGCTGAGCTTCCTCACAGTCGCATCCACCGCGTTCTCGCCGATGCCAAACACCAGCACCTTCACTCTCGGCGTCGCGGCCTTGAGCTTCCGGAACTTCTCTTTCGGAAACGTCCATCGGAGGGTTCCGTGGTCTCGTCTCCACAAGGCTTCGTCCAGAAACCCGCTTCTTCGCCCCAGTGACGACGACGACGGGGATGGAGACGCCCGCCTGCCGCCTGGACTTGCTCGCTTCGCACTAGTTTGAGTGGCTCTCTCGCGCAGGTTCTTCTGGAGCGTTGGGGTCTCGGGACGCGGCTCGCGCTTCCACTCAGATCCGTGCGACTGCATCGCCTGCCTGTCCAGCGTCGCAAACACACGCAGCTCTCGGATCGCAGACGGAAACGAGTTGTCACCAGCACGCATGCGCGCATTTGCGAGACGCGTTGCTACGGGAACCTGCAGCGCACGAATGCGGGTCGCGCAGATCGAGAACGTCCAGAGCGAGTTGTCGAGCAAGTGGCGACCGCTTACGCGGTGGACACTCGCACTCGCGTTCTTGCGCTTCACGCGACTGCGCGAGGCAGCACCATTACCAGCATCACCACTGCCACTTGCATGGCTACCATCTTCGTCATCATCAGAGGCGAGCAGAGCGTCGTCATCCACGGCGAGCGCGTCTTGGAGCGCGCGGCTGCGCTGGCGCGGCGCTTCTTCTGTTACTCCTGCTGACGCGGGCGGACGCAGCTCTTCCTCCGACACGTAGCTGTCACCATGCGCACCTGCGTCAGTAGCAGCAGGCCTGCCACTAGGGGCTGTGGCTCCGTCCACGGACGCCTCGAACTCGTCCTCGGCGTACTCGTCATCCATCGCGTTGTTTGTTGCCTTTTCGCACAAAGATCCACAGAAATGGCTCAAACGGCATATTTGAGATTGGGGCAACTATTGAGGACGACCTTTCAAGGGCGTCACCGTGAAGAGCTCAAAACCCACGACAACGTGATAATGGTGGGGAGCTCAATGCGCATTCATTACGCTCTCGCTGTCTCTGTCTGTGCATGTACTACTACTACTGCTGCTGTGTGTAGATAAACAATGAATCAAAATGGTGTACGATCAGCACCAGCATGCGGTCTCTATCTACAGCACGGCGCTCGTGGCTGCGCTGCTGCCGCCATTGCCGCCCATGGCGAACAGCACGGACGCATCGCCACCACCACCCGTCGCGAGCTCGGTCACGTCGGCCGTCCGCGCGTTGCAGTAGACCTGCGTAAGCTTCCGCAGCTTCTCGGGCGCCAGCTTGGCGTGGAAGCGCGCGTGGATGCGCTGGCACTGCGCGCTGAAGGCGCGTGCGGGCGTCGTGCTCGCGTTCGGGAGACTAAAGACAGCCCAGGCGAGCTGTTGCAGCTGCGGGAACTGCCGCCGCTCAATCCAGAAATCGAAGGCGCGCACTTCACCCAACTCGAGCATCTTCCAGTACGTCGAGTTACACTCCTTGAGCTCGTGCACCATGGCTTTATACTTGTCGAGCTGTGCGAGCACCTTGGCCGGCTCGAGCGTGCTGCAGTACGACACGATGAAGTTCCTCACGTCTTCCTCGGCCACGGCGTCCATGCCTGCGCCCAGGTACATCGGATCGAGCATGTACGCCACGCCATGGGCGTCGCCGTAGATCGCGAGTAGGCGGTCCTTGATGCAGGACGAGATGAGCGCCTTGTCCTTCTTGGAGACCCAGTCCATGGCCGCGTACGTCTCGAGCAGCTCGAGGAAGCAGTGGTACACCTGTGAGAGCGACACGCGGTCACTCTCGAACCGGCGTAGCTGCTGTTGCAGCGGCAGCAGCAACTTGGACGCGCGGTTCAGGTCCTGCACGAAGGTCTCGCCCAGGACAAAGTCCTGGATCTGCTTGAGCGTCTCCTTCTCCGCGAGCGACTCGGCGTCCACAAAGTCCCGGCGCGAGGCCACGGCGTAGAGCTCCTTCTCAGCGCTCAGCACGGCGTCCAAGGACTCAAAGATACGGTCGAATGCGTCCTGCGGCTCAGGCGTACTATGGCGGAAGGCGTCACGAACGCGCGGCAGGCTCGGCAGCTGACTGCGCAGCTTCTGGTTCGTGCTCACGACGTCGAGGAGCTCGTTCACCGACTCGCGCGTGGCGCCGAGCCACGGGAGCGTCACGCAGATGTCGTTCACGAGCAAGCGGAGCGCGTGCAGCACGCAGCCATAGTAAAACACGCACTGCGGGTTTTTCTTCTGGATGCGCTCGCGCGTGGCACGACTGATCATCGCGGTCTCGGGCGTGATGACCGCGTAGAAGAGGCATTTCTTGTGCTTCGCCAGCACGTTCTCGACCTCCTCGGCCGCCAGCTCGGCATTGCGACCGCCGCGCGTGTGGGCCGTAGACTCGAGGAAGTACGGCGTGCCTTCGCACAGCGTTGCGTAGTTTGTGTTGTGCACGCCTGTGGAGTCGGTCCAGTTCTCGATGGACAAGCAGCACGCCTTGCCGAGCAATGCCTTGTTCACGCGCGCGACCGACGCGCTGTACTCCTGGTCTAGCAGCTCGTTCTCGAGCTCCTCTCGATTGGGCAGCGGCACGTCAGCGCGCAGACTGCGCAGCGCGCTTGCCAACAAGTCGTTCTCGACGTCTTCGAACGCGAGGCCCGTGGCGTAGACCCACTGCGCAAACTTGCGCTTGAACATGCCGATCTTCGCGACAAAGTCCATGCGGCGGCTCGTCTTGTCCACGAGCGCAGCGGTCGATAGACTGCCGTCCATGTTGCCACTCAGCATCACTTCATGCGCGGTCTTCTGCCTCTTCACACCATTGTTGCCACTGCCGGTGTTCCCATTGTTGTTGATCGACGTGAGGCACCGGTTCTGGAAGTGCGCGCGTACGCGCTCCACCTTGGCGCAGCCGTAGCGATGAATCACGTTGTTGCAGTGGTTGCACATGACGGTCTTGTCTGGCAGGATCGTCGTCTCGTTCCAGATCAGGTCCTTCGCGCGGCCGCCCTTGCGGCGCGGCGCCTCGCGCACAGCTCCAGTTGGTGGCGGCGGCTGCGCGTCGAAGTGGTTCAGCGGGTGGCCGTCGATCGTCAGCAGGCCCACGAACGCACCGGGCGCGTCTGCGGCGCCTGTACGCGCAGCGTCCTGGTCGCCAGCGTCGTGGCCATGCTGAGCGTTGTCCATGCTGACAATGTTGGCGCTCGTTATTTTTGAGCGACGACGCGGATTTTTGGGTTGTGGGACGTGAGAGCCACGAATAGACCGCGCGTGGACAGCGGATAAAAGGTGGTCGGCACTGTGGATAAAACGGGTTTCAGATGTTTGGGTGAGATTTCTCTGTCACCCAATCATTCAAAAAAGGTGTTGGAACAACAATTTGGGTGGAAAATACCATCACCCAATATGATGCACACAATTCATTTTCAACATGTGTTTTTGTGATTTTACAACAAAAGCAATTTGAAAGCAATTCATTTATTGCAAAAACCCAGTGACAAAATGAGCTGGCAAGTCTTGTGAGTCAAATATTTTAAGTCTGTCTATTTTTAAGACTTGTTTTTGCTTGTTCTAATCAGTTTAACTAAAATTTATTTTAAAAAATACCGGTATAAACCGGTAGTAAAGTTGTGTTGATTTGCATGCTCACTGTCAAAAATGGCTTGGGTGATTGAAAGGAATAGTAGAACAAACTGAGCGCACTTGTGATTTGCATAATACCGGTATAGCATGATCGAGCCAAGATGCGCTGTGTCTAGATGCAACTTGTATTTCGAGTTCATTTAATTCATCACCCCAGCACTTCAAGAACCTTTCATTCTTATCACCGCAAGGCAACAGAGATCAACCAGAAAGACATTCTGTCGGCGCTGTTTTATTCAACCCGAAATGAAGCAGTGGCGATAATTCAAGCAATTACCCTCGTCAACAACCACCGAGTGATCAACGATCCAAGCACAGTGATAGAAGCTACATTGTACTCAAGTGCAATAGTAATACTCCGAGAGCTTACGTAATGGTGCTTCTGAAGGCGAGAAGCGTGAACTCACAACAAGTCACGATCAAGCACGTGCAGCGATGACTACATCGGAAGACTAAAATCCGTTGAAAGGATACAGAAAAGTTAAAAGTCGCGGAGCATGCAGTCAACTCCAACATGCAGATCTCAGCTGGCCGCTGATTGACCAAGTTCAAGCATTTGAAGGTATTAACATTCTGCGGCGCACTGCTTACCGGTTGATCGAGGACTATCGAGAAGAAATACGAGCCTCTGAGAAAGGGTACCGGAAAATAGAGTCATTTCTGCTCACGTTCGAGATCAGTAATCCAGCAGCGCTTGAGGCGATAATGTCCAACATTCAGGCCAGTGAAATCTCCAACGGGTGCGCCAGCTAGATTGACATCCGTAGGCTTCACTATAACTCTGCGTGGCTATACCTTGTCGACATTGAGCCGTCCTCGTGGTGCGTTTATTCGAATGTCCACGTGGATCTCTTTATAAAGGGACTGACAAATTTTGTCAAATCCGATAAGAACTCTGCGGTGAAAATTCAGTTCTGCCGTCGCCTCTTGCAGTGCGCGGAGCACAGTTTGGGCTTCAGTCGGCGCAAACAGCGACAACATGGAGACCAAATGAGAGAGCGAATGGCGATTGAGTGGGTCACGACGACAGCAAACGAGAGTGAACGGCGGGTGCCTTGCAGTCGGTCGGTCTATCACAGCCCGAGGTCTCGC
>JAASGT010000384.1:0-27542 GCA_023334315.1 Globisporangium alternatum | reverse complement strand
TGGCCGTCTTGCGCAGCGAGGTGGAGGGCAGTCCAGCCTTCCGCATCTGTAGCATTAACAAACGCTCCACGGTCCACCAGAACCCTCGCAAGTTCGAGGTGACCATGTTCACAGGCAGCCATCAGAGGCGTGGTACTAGAGGCGTCGACCGCATTTAAAATACCCTCTTGTCCGTGTTGCTTGAGCAGTTCCAGTACTTGCGTTTCGTCGCCCTCACGGCACGCAGCAACAAGCAGATCGACTGGCGAGGGTGCCGTCACAATAGTGGAGGGAGTGTCAATGTTCGTTGCGCTCTCGTCTGCCTGAGCGGTATGTGAGCTGCTGTCGTCCATCGCTGCGCGTGCTTCCCTTGGTTTTCTTCGTCGCTTGCTTACTCGCGCTTGCGCTTGAGCTTCTTCGGATCGCAGTTTGCGGATTGCCGAGTGCTCAAAAGGATCAAAAATGTTAAAAGTCAGTAGAAAATACCGGTATTTAAGTCCTCATGGTATTTTTTAATGGCCAAACGAGGGGAAATAACCGGTATTGTCAAGAAACACTTGAATAGAAGCCCTGTGGAAAGTATAGTCACTGGATTATTCGTACTTTATCGGATACTTGATGAAAATTCATTAAATATCGTAAAAATTCAATTGGCTACTATTGGGAGGAAGTTCCCATACAAAAATGATAAAAAAGTGGCGAAAGTATCCCTAGCACCAGTATTAGCACCAGCTCCAACACCGAGTGCACCACCAAGATCACGTCCAGTTGCCTCGACGGCAGCGGGATGATCATCAACAGCACCAGAAGCAGCATCTCGTGCTCATGCTCGTGCTCGTCGTTTGCGGACGCTGCGAGCGACATCAGCGACTGCTCCAGCGAGTGCAACTCGGTCTCTACGGACGATGACTGCTCCAGTGCCGCTACGCCTACCACCCGCCGTCACCCTCTCTCTCGTACCTCAAGTACCTCGAGTACCACCAGCACCCAAAGTAGCGCCCGAAGCAGCCTCGTCGACGAAGTGGAGCTGCTGCTCAGCGCCGTGAGCGAGCTCGACCAGGGACCTCGCGTGCGTGCCAGCAATGACTCGGCCTCCAGGTGCACCGCACCGGAGAAGCGGTCAAAGCGACCGTCGCCGTCCACCAAGACACGACCACCCACATCCAGGCGCAGTGAGTCTAAAGAAGTTGGAAGTTCCGCCATCCACCAAAGCAAGCAAGCCGTTCGAGAAGCAAACAACCACGCACCCATGCACGCACACAACCGAACGAACGAACGAGCGGCGAAGAAGAAGAAGACGAAGACACGTGTCCGATGTGCATGTTGCATCACGATTGTATCTATTTATCTATTGATGTGTAGACTGTAGCTCGTAGTATTTATGCACCTGTCATCACATGACGAAATGCAAATAAACAAAGCAATCACACTGAAGTGAACTAGCACACTTAGGAAGCATGACGGCATCTGCTACAAAACCTTTTCATTCTACTCCTTACAAGGCGATACATAGAGAGATAAAAGCATAATTCCACGCTGTCGGACGGTCGGGTCGCGTCCACACCGTGCAAGCTGCTCGCTCCGAGGCGGAGCTTGTTCTTCGTGGTCTCTTTTCGACCCTCACTGTTGACGCAACTCCGCTCGGTTTTACTCCCACTTTACTGCAGTCTCCTAAAATGGCACTCTTCGCACATGGTGACGCGTTTCCTGTCGTATCTCAACTTGCCATGTCGAGCGTGGAGCGTGTGGTGGTGAGAACTAAGTCGCTTGTACAGGGTTTCATTGCTGCAAATGTCGTCACATGATGGTGGGTCGAGAAGACCTTGTGAAAGCAGATCCAATCAACCAAACCATTCATTCATTCTCCAGCGCTGCAAAGATGACGATAACGAAGCAACTGAGCGAAGTCGACGCGCTGGCGATCGCACTCGC
This sequence comes from Globisporangium alternatum, assembly GCA_023334315.1. Classification (NCBI taxonomy): domain Eukaryota; phylum Oomycota; class Peronosporomycetes; order Pythiales; family Pythiaceae; genus Globisporangium; species Globisporangium alternatum. The sequence continues at coordinate 25,631 of JAASGT010000384.1, read as the reverse complement.
GTGGGAGCGAGCGCTCGCGTCCGATGATTTGACGCTCAAGTGCTGCTCCCCGTGGTCGACGTGACGATCTCGTCTGCGTGGCAGAGAACTGTGAGCCTCGCGACGGCGCTTGTCGCTGCGCGAGGCGCTGGGCGTGTGGCGGAGCGCTACCGTGCTGTCGAGGCTTCGACAGCTACGAGAACCCGTGCTTTTGGGAGAAAGTTGTGCGCGAGTTTGAGAACGACGACGGTGGCCGCGTCCAAGTGATGTGTCGGCGCCAGTTCCACAGCTCGTGAATGTGAAGCAAGGCGCCAGGGTTCGCATCAGGTCGCGTATCAACGCTGAGGTGGTGATCACTCTGAGCGATGAAACGGGGCTCAAGGTTTGCGATTTACGCTCCACCACGGACTGGTGCTGCGTGCTGGTACCAGGCTACGGCTTTGCCTGGGTTTAGCGAGTGATGCAATGTGCCTGTTCTAGTGGACATTCTCACGAACTGGACTGAGAGAAAGGTCGTGAAAAGGCTGAAGCTGACAAAGATCTCCCAGAACAGCTTTAAGCCTCACATGGTGGCATTTACAAGGTCGCTGAAAGCGAACAAGACCCTCGAGCAGCTGCAGTTGTGTGACCCGAATCGTTTTTGAATCTATGGTCACTAGGCGTAGAGCTCGCGACAGAGCACAATCGCGAAGATCTTCAGAGCGCGCAGCGGTGAGCGTGTTTGAATATCGTGCAGCACTGGACTGGGCGCCAGCCTCCGAGTGGGCGCTCCCGATTGGACGCCGTGGTTATCGCAATGATCTTTGAGTTTGCCATGCTCCCCCGACGACGCATTATGTACCTGTTCCCGGGTGTCCGAGCCAGCAATGGCTGAAATTGTCGGAGAACGAGACGGCACGAGCGAAGCAGTTGCCAAGTGAGGACAGTCTCTAAGGTCTCTTTAGAGTTCGAGATCTAAGATCACATCGGGTCAATCGAAGTGAGCGCTGTCTTGCGTGAACGAACAACTAACTACGAGCTCACGACACCTTCAACGCGGTGACGTCGAACTCGGTTCAAGATGGATGCCATCCCGAATGGGTCCTAATCTAACGTGGTCCACTTTATATCCGTATATGGTCCACTTTTGTACAAAACCTCGCTTCTTGCTGAGGTTTTATCTTATTTTTTACCAATTTTCACGAGAATGTGTGTTTTTCCGAGCACAAAACGTTTGTACCAGAAACGACACCATCACATAACAACAGCAGCAGCAGCAGCCGAGAGAAGCGAAAGAAGCGAGCAAGCGGCGGGCGAGATGGAGGGCGATTACTCGCGCTGCGACCTGTCGGCGCCGGACTACGAGGGCGAGCTGACGAAGCGCAGCGTGTGGCTCAAGGAGTGGCGCAAGCGCTACTTCGTGCTCAAGGGCAACAAGCTCTACTTCTGCCGCGCGCAGCACGAGCCGGCGCACGGACTCATCGACCTCGCGGACTGCCTCACGGTCAAGTCGGCAGAGGAGAAGACGAACAAGCGCTTCTGCTTCGAGGTGGCTACGCCCGACTCGACGTACTACATGTACGCAGAGAACGAGAAGCAGAAGGACGAGTGGATCGGCGCCATCGGCCGCGCGATCGTCAAGTTCTCTAGCTCCTTCACGGGCGACCAGGACGACGAGAGCAGCTAGCTGTGTATCCAGCGGATTTGGCTCGACATCGCATCACACTGGGCGCACAACAGGAAGACGCGAACGATACACAGCGAGATAGGAGGGCTTCTCCGTTCATGGGGCTATGTGGTGTCGCCTGTATGTACGTATGCGCCCAGCATGGCAAGCACAGACAAGCGGCGGTGATTGCATGGCGTGAAGCATGGAGGTAGAGTTTTTGGATTGTTTTTGAGGAAAACAGGACGCGAGTGGATGAGGGGAGAGGAAATGATGAAGACGATGACGAAGATGAAGAGGGCGAGTGTTCGTAAATGTAAGCAAATGTACTATTCATATTAACAATCTTCTTCGTGCCACTCAAAACCCAGAAGCAAGCAAGACGGTCATCATTGTGTGGAAAATCTCACTCGATTCTCATCAACAGTGACTCCATCTCGCTCTCCTTCATCACCAAGCTTCGACCTTAAAGCTCGCAGTTCTTCCTTACTTTTCGGACAGGGCCTTGAAGAGACTCGGGACGACTTCGATGTGCCACGGACCGCCCGAGAGCACTTCGCCGTCCATGTTGGCGCAGTCGTCCGGCTGGTCCGCGTCGATCACAACGGCCTTGACCTTCACGTACGTGATCAACGGGCTCTTGAGCTCTTTGCCCATGAGGTAGAGCACCCCGAGCTGCAGCGAGCGGAAGATGTTGCCCTTGCGCGAGATGATGAGGTCCAGGTTGCCGTCCGACGGGTGTGCGAAAGCGCCGTCCGGCGCGGCGTTCACGACGCCCACGACCATGTACCGACCTTCCTCGTGCTGCCACATGGACGGTGGGAACCGCTTGTTGCTTGCGGGGCTGCGGATCGCGCCAGCATAGCCGCCCCAGGACTTACGCGTCGTGCTCTGGCGGTCACCCAGCGTCAGCGTATTGTCGTACACGTTGCCCTCCTCGACCTCGAACTGGTCCGTCGCGCCGAGGTTGCGGATGTCGTCGTACTTGCAGAGCGGCGGCTGCGGGTCCGTGAGCACGTAGCGCACGCGGCCCGTGTGTTTCTTCGGCGCCAGCACCGCACGCTTGAGCTTGAGGAAAATGTAGCGCGACGTGCCGAGCCAGCGGTACTTCTCCGACTCGGCCGCGATGTCGCCGGCGACGCCCCAGCCCACGCCGCAGTAGCTGTAGTGCACTTTCTCCGGCTCCCGGTCGGCTGTCGTCGTGATCACGTCCAGCGGCCGGATCTTGCGCTTGATGATGCAGTACACCGCGGCCTCGACGGTCGGGATGCCCACGCCCGTGCCGAACGCGTTCTGCGTGCCGGCTGAGATGAGCGAGATGGGCGTCGAGACCACGATCTCGCGCCACTCGTGCTCGGGGCGGCTCAGCAGACCGTTCATGAACTCGCAGAGCGTGCCGTCGCCGCCGATGAACACGAGCGCCTCAAAGCCGTCGTCTGGCGAGTAGCTCTTGCCCATCTCGATGCCGTGGCCGCTGTGCGTCGTCTCCTCGACCACGTATTCAAAGTTGCCCAGGTCGAAGAACTTCTTCACGTCCTCGAACCAGATCTTGCGCGCGCGGCGCTTGCCCGAGTGCGGGTTCACGACGATCTTGATCTTGCGCTTCTCGACGATCGGCGGCGCGCGCGCCTGCCAGCGCACGAGCTCCTGGATCGTCAGGATCCACTTCTCCGCCACGTGCACGTCGTCACACGAGAAGTCCGTGAAGCAGTGCTTGCGCCGCAGCGCCTTGGCGCCCGTACCACGTCCCTGTTTGAAGTAGTGGATGCGGAAGACGCCCGGCTTGGACACGGGCGCCTCGGCACCAACCACGTCGTCCGTGTCGATCGAGCCCTTGTGTCGCGTGCTGCAGAAGCCGAACAGCAAAGTGGCACCAGTCAGTATGGGCTGCGAGTAAGGTCTCTCAAGAAGTCAAGCTAAGCACTCACCCGCGGTACCAGGAGATAACGTCACGGTCCATACGAAGTTCACACGGTCTTCGTTTGTAGTACACCTTTGCAGTCATCTCGTAGTCGAGTGGCGCTTCGCGGCGCGAGTAAGCCTAGACAATCAAGAAACGAGTCAGTCCGCATGAGCCGACGATTGTCAGTTGCCAAATTGATGTTCGCATGAACTCAAAGGAAACAATATGTACCTGGACGCGACGAATGCTCTCTCGCAGGTTCTCGTTCGGGTGCTCAAAGGTGATATCGCCCACGGACGTGGCGCGGGCCGAAAGCGCGGTCTTCGCGAGCTCTCGCGCCGACTCGCGCGAAATGGCTTTCTGGCTCACGTACGTGCCGTGGCTCTTGGAGAGCGTGCTGAGCTTACTGTGCTGGCTGTGGCGACTCCCTGGTGACAGTGGGACGCCGCCATTGTGTTGGTACTGCGGGAACGCGCCAGGCGGAAAGGCGGCGTTGCTGCTGCTGAGCAGGCTGCTGTTGTTCTTGGCTCTCTCGGCGTCGCGGTCGCTGATCGCCGCTAGCATCTGCAGCTGGTTCTGCTCCGAACTGGGGCTCTTAGGCGTGCTGATCCCCGAGTCAGTGTGCAGGTCATACTGCTGCTGTCCGTCGCCGTTGATGCTGTCGTCTCTGGTCGCGGGGGTCGTGATCGCACCAAAGAACGCGCTGTGGCCGAGCGGGTCGCTGTCGCGCGGAGAAAGCACGGACGACGACGCAAACGAGTTCATGTCGACGTTTACGTTCGACCCGTTGCGCAGGCTCGACGCGTACGACGAGTACGACGACGACATCGACGCGTTCTGCGCCATCGCGTCACTGAACGTGTTGCCGCCAGCTGCGACAAGTGCCGCTCCAGTGCCTCCGAGCGCTTCCGGGTAGCTGCCGCCCGTGCCAGGGGGCGTACCCACGTCGTCGCCGCTGCTTGCGGTCGTGAGCGGGCCGTAGTGCGTCGCGTAGCTGTCCGCGGCGCCGTCGCTCATGGCCGAGTAGTTGGTCGCATAGCTGTCCGCGTAGCTTCCGCTGTAGCTGCCGTCGTCGTAGCGTGGGGTCATCGAGTCGTCGCCGCCGGCCGTCTCATCGTGTTGCGGGTATTGCATCTTGTTCGCGACGCGGGCTCGTGTGCTCGTGCGCTGTCACTTCCAGGAATGGTGGTCGCGTGTGACTGTGGCTGCTAATAATTGAGTGCAGTCCGCGTGCTTCACTTCTTTTTTTCCAAATGTGGTTGTGAATCGACTAAACGGAGTGTTTGATTCTTTTTTTCTTTGCAGCGGTGATTGCAAAATACTAAACTGACGCTACGCATAGATGACACATCTTAGTTTCACTATCCCGTTGTCTCTCGAACTGCAACCAGCATCTATTAATAGACTTTTGGCATAGTTTTGGCAAAGTGAAACCTGCATGTGTTGTTGTAGAGTTGCCGTAACCATTTGTATCCATTTAGAGCCACATTGTTTGCTGACAAGTGCAACGTTAGACAAACAGTCTAATGTAAGTTTCAAAAAATGCAAACTCCTGTTAGCATGGCGTACATGTTCCGAATTCCCATCCTTCCTGTAAAACAGACTGGCTGGATTTTACAAAAAAGCGTCTGACCCTTAATAAGACGAAAAGTGATTGAAATGGCAAAAGGAAATACCTCAATTGCATCGCTTTCAAACGCGTTGGCGTGTGACTGCGATGACGTGTGACTGAGAGAGACCGAACATGCGCGCGAGAGAAGCTCTCTTGATCGAGGCACATCCATGCATTTTTGTTTGTCTTTGGCATTCGGAAATACACTAAAAATATTAAGTTGGTTTACGCTCCAATCGGGCCGCTTGGAGGACATAATCGCCGGATATGATGCACCAATCTAATCATCAGGACAGTATTATGCGCGTGCTCAAGTGGGTGCGTCGTGATTATGCAGAACGACCTCGAGAACGAGTTCGGGTTGAGACGAGTTCCGGTTGAGACAAGCGATTCGAGTCATGGACGCGGATCCACAATCCTTCTCTTGAAGGTGATTATGAGGGACGCGCTTTTCCAACATGAGCATGGGCTATGATCACAAGGCGATATGAAGGAGTCAGGCGAAAGGTGCTCTATTGAAACTCTTGTAACAGGTTAATCGACAAAGAGGCATTTATCTTACACCAAAACGCTGATTTACTATACATTTACGTAGGATCCAAGCGTAATCCAGATATTCACTATAAAAAGGCAAATTAAAGCTTGTGTGACGCAACACTTACTGAACCCGCTTTTGAGCTGCAATTCACTAATTGCATCGACCATTTTGAATTGCGTTTTCCCACAATTCGTCAATTCATGGCGAATTTGAATTGGCAAATGTAGTCGTTCAAAAAGAAATCGAAACGAGATTTTCGATTCTTGACTACAAAATTAAAGCTATAAATCTCATGTATTCGTCTGAAAGTGCATACATATTTGCCTGATTTGTTCGATCGTTCAGAAATGTTAGACACAAGTCAATTTACAAGACTAAACGAGAAGGTTAGCCACATAGTAGCAACATTGCGCACAAACTCTCAAATAGCAAGCAGGCAAGACAGGAACAACATGGCGGATGCGGAAATGGCGGAGCGAGCGGCAGCAACTGGGGGCGAGAGCGCCGGCAGAGGACGCAGCATGACGGAAAATCGTGAAGAAGTGCGTACAGTAGGCGCAGACTCATCGTCGTCCTCGCGCCGCCATGAGAAGGAGTCGACTCGCAGCCGAGGTGACGAGCGCAGACGCCGCCGCTCGTCGTCGTCAGGGTCGTCAAGATCGCGATCCAGGTCTGCGTCTCGCCCACGGGACGATGACTGCCGAGGTGGCTCGCACCACCGGTCATCGCGCCACCACCACCACTCGTCACGCCACCGCAGTCATCGCCACGAGTCATCGTCGTCTTCTAGAAGAAGACGAAGCCGCAGTCGAGAGCACCGCCACTCTCGACGCGCGCATTCGCGGTCGCGCTCCGACTCGAGAGAGCGCCATCATGAGAAAAGCCGTCGGCCGTCGAGACGCGACAGTCGTGACGAGAGCGTTTCGTCGCGCCGGAAGCACAGCGACGACAGGAAGCGGGATGGTGGAGATCGTCACAGAGCGGGCTCGTCTTCGCATCGCAAGCGCTCTCGCGATGAGAAAGAAGGAGACGAAAAACATCGCGACATTGATAGGAAGCGCGCGAAAGAGGCGACGGCCGATCGTAAGAAGGAGAATGCATTGGTGGAAGCAAGCGTGAAGAAGAGCGAACCGCAGCCAGGAGCTCTAATCCCCAGCGAAGCCAAGAGCGAGGTGCAGAAGGAGAACGCACCACCTATAGAGAAGATCTTATCGCCGCAAGCCGTGAACAATCTGTCTCAGTCTACGTCAGAGCAAGCAAATGACACTGAAACCTCCGGATCGACGTCCCCCGTTGGCGAGAGCAGTCAGTCGTCGACCCAGTCGAAGGCGAACGGATTCGCCGTTGTGGATCCCCTCGCTGTTGCGTCGTCAGCGAAGAAGATGATTGAAGAAGCGAGGGCAGCTCTGCTGAAGAACCAGGTTAAACCTGTGACAGCTCCCCCAGCAGCTGTCGATGTGAGCTCGATCAAGATGGACATCCTCAAGGCGCTCGCAGAGGCGAGAAGCACGATCGCTGAGATCAAAGGCAGCGATGCAGTCGCAGTAGTCGAGAAAGAGAAAAGCGAATCACCAGTCGAAGTTGACAGCAAGGAGATATCCGTCCAGTCACCGCAAAAGATGACTATCAGACGAAGCAAATCGCAATCGCCAAAGAAGAAGGTCCAGTCCGAGTCTGCGTCGACGACGGAGACCGCGGTTGACGAATTCGACATGTTTTCCATGGCAGAGCTGGACGATGTCGCGATGTCCACGGCAGGTCCAGGGGTCTCGGCGCTGACTGTCAGTGAGGTGAATCTGCAGTCGAACTGCGATGACGCTGAAGGCTACTACAACACGACGGTGGGTGAAGTACTGAACAACACGTATCGCGTTCTCGGTGTGGTCGGCAAAGGCGTGTTTTCGACTGTGTTGCGCTGCGCTCGGATCACTGCGTCCAAGGACAACGAACTGGATGTCGTTGCCGTCAAACTCATCCGCAACAACGAGATCATGCGCGACGCTGCTCAAACGGAAGTGAACCTGCTGAAGGAGCTCTCCGAACGAGACCCTCGCGACAAGAAGCACTGCGTGCGCTTGCTAGACACGTTTGAGCACCGCAACCATGTCGCGTTGGTCTTCGAGTCCATGCAGATGAACGTGCGCGAAGCGATGAAGAAGTTTGGCGGCAAGGGTGGAATCTCCATCCAAGCTGTCCGCGTGTTCAGCAAGCACCTCCTGATCGCGCTGAACCATCTCGACGTCTGTTCGATCGTCCATGCTGGTAAGTCGTCTTATTTTTGTTCACGGATTCTGGTGCGCATGTTAGCTCACGCTGTTCTTGTTGGCATTTTGTTTTCAGACATCAAGCCCGACAACATCTTGCTGGACGACAAGCAGACGACGATTAAGCTCTGCGACTTTGGGTCTGCTTTCAAAGTAGACGAAGGCAAGCAAGATCCGACGCCGTACTTGGTCAGCCGTTTCTACCGCGCACCCGAGATCGTGCTAGGACTCGCTTACGACAAATCGGTAGATATGTGGTCGATCGGTTGCTGTCTGTACGAGATGTTCACTGGCAAAGTTATGTTCCCAGGCAGCACGAACAATGAAATGCTGAAGCTCTTCATGGAGCTGAAGGGCAAGATCCCGAACAAGCTGATCAAAAAGCACCGCCAGGCGTACATCGAGCAGTTTGAAATGGAGCCGCATTTCACTGAGGATCTCAAGTTCTGCAGCCGCGAGTCTGACCGCGTCACAGGTGAGCGATCGTGCATTTTGATCATCGTGTTGATGTGGGAGTGGGACTCTAACTCTTGAGCTTGGTGTTGAATGATGTGCAGGAAAACCGATTCTGCGACTGATGGATAACGTGAAAGCGAAGAACGATCTCGGGAGCAGTCTCATGGCTGCGAAGAGCAGCACGGATGACCGCAAGCTGGTGCTCGAGCTGCGCAGTTTGCTGGAGCGCATGTTCACGCTTGACCCAGCCAAGCGAATCTCTGTCCGCGAAGCTCTGGCGCATCCATTCGTGAAGACGTCATAGAAGTCACCTGTTCCAGCTACGCACAATCAGCAACTTCGTGGTGTTCGGTTGATGTAACCCAATCTTCGATTCATCTGCTGCTGCAACGGCTGCGATGTCCATCGCGGTGAAGCTGTAGGTTTTACATGGATTCCCTTCTCCCTTCTCTTGAATATCCCAACTTTGCATGATAGCTGACCCTTCTTCTCTACTCATCAACTGATAGTGATGCCTTCGAGTTCTTCGCTCTCGTGAGAAGCTCTCTCCTGCTCTTTACAGATGTTCGAGCGAGCTGTTCTTCTCGACCTGATTGGTTGCTGACTGTGGTGGTCTGAGCGTGAAGAGGGTCGCCCACGGCATTCTTTCATCACTGACTGTGTGTTTTTCTTGGTGTGGCGAAAACCCTCGGATACTCGCTCGCATCACGGGGGATGCAGTGCGCGTGGTGAGAAGCCATCGCGCGCAAGAATCCCAAGTTGCGAAGTGATCGATCGCTTCGCTTGCTAGTGGCTGAGGTGATTTGTCTGCAAGCTGTTCTCAAGTTTCGTTCTGATCGCCACACTCCTTCCCCAAGCAAGCTGCTGCTCATTTGATCACAACAGTTGGTTGAATCTCCACTCTGGTGTGCGGTCTCGCAAACTCGCAGTGTTTGATGTTGGAGTGCAGCTCCCTCCCCGCAATCCATAGAACTCACAAGCGATGTAAAGCTAGGAGATTCCTGCATGGCGGGTCGGGTATACAGTACTTGCAGAGAATTCATTACTTAGATGTGGTAGAAAAATCTAGGACGACCGCGTGGAGTAGACGTAGCAGCCGTACAGGAAGAGCACCGTGATGATCATGCCTGCGATGACGATCCAGAAGTCCACCGTGTCGCGACGCTCAATCACGCGCAGCAGCGAGCTCGAGAGCCCTAATCGATTCGCAATGTCCAGCACTTTGGTCCGCACGCTCTGCAAAGCATCGATCGACACAGTAACACAGTTGGCGTTTTCGTTCGCATGGTGCAAGCAGTTTCGCAAAGAGAATGGAAAATAAGGCACCAACCCACCTTCATTCGGTTGCGCTGGTCGCCCAGGTCCCCAAGGATTGACTGTGACAGCATCGTGAGCTCCGACACCATCTGCGACGAGTTCTGCAGCGACGCCGACTCCTGCGACGCGTACATGGCGCTATTCGAGCCGTCAAAGCCCTGCCCATTTCTGCGGTTGAGCAGCGACTCGCGCTCGCGCGCCTCGACCTCCCGTCTGCTCACGTGGTAGATGTGCTGCTCGAGAGTGTTGCCGAGCGCCTGCGTCTCGTTGCGCAGCTGCTGCAGCTTCCTAGCGTCCACGTACAGACACGCAATGAGAATGTCAATCACACGCATCACGCGATTTAGCACCAGCGCAAGATCCCTTCAATACTTACTTGGCCCATGTCTCGCGCTCCACCTGGTTCGGGTAGACCTGCACGAGCGAGTCGAGCTGCCAAAGCAGCTGGTGTAGTTGACTGAGGTTCTCACGCGCCTCGCCCTGCAGCTCGTCGCTCGTCTTGCCTCCGAGCCGTCCCGAATCCAGGTAGCTCATCTGCATCTTGAGCTCGAACTGTAGCTTGCGCGCCTGTGGGTAGAGCGCCGAGAGCGACTGCTGCTGGTGCGGTGGCTGGTGATGCGAGGCGTACATGGCGTCGTATGTGTGGGGGTCTGGAGAGAGTGCGAGAACGAGAGGGAGCGATGGAGACGGCGGACAGCTCGAGACGTGCGTGACGACGCGATCGCTTCTTAAATCTGAGCAAGGGGGAAGTGTCCTGTGTTATGTAATAAGATTGATGTGATCATTTTGGAAGGAAGGGAAAGGTTACTGAAAATAACAAAAACAACCACGTTGCAGTATGGTTTTTCATGTGTAAAGTACGAAGTGCGCGACATGTGATGAACAACCAAAGCGGTTGTACAACGAACGAGATTGAGAGTTGAATGAATTGATCACCATGAGGAAACTGTTAATCACTGCTAGCTGAGTATCAATATGGCACTCGACCTGTATATAATATCAAACGATTGAGTTAATTCAAATTCTAAATATGTTAGTTCCAGTAATCATGCGACAAAGAAACAGCGCCTCGAAGAGAGCCGACAACAGCATCGAAAGTACAACCACAACTAGTTGTCGGATCAGCCCCGTCACTCGCCTAAAGTGTCCGCTTTTCTTTGAGTCGACATTATTCTAGCAAATCAAACGCGTCCAGTCGTGTTAACTTGATTTTTGTATCCAGTTAAAAACAAAGTGACGTCAGTTGAGATTACAGTTCGAGAATTTTGCGCGCGTTCTCGTCGGCGGCCTCTCGCTCCTCATCCGCTTAGCTGACGACATCCCTTTCTCACATGACTCCTCCTCCGACTTCCTTTCGTTGTTGATTGGCTGGTTCGCTGGGTCGGTTGGATGACGGTTGCTGAATAACGGGTTCCATCTCCCCCTTTTCAAGCAACCATTTTGTATTGCTGCCACATTCGTGTAACATCCGTCGCCGTCGAGGGCGGCCACAGAAGAACGCGGCAGCATCGAAAATAACCGAGTGCTTCTATCCGCTGAGCCTGGGATGTTGCACTTGCATTGCTTGTCGCTCTTGACATCTTGCGCTATATAATTATCATATTTACGATAAACTTGAACTTGCGATGGTGCTCCTTTTGACTTGCAGTTTGCATGCTCACAGCTCAGCCGATTTCTTCGTTTTGAGTGTCGCTTTGAATGCAAGTAAGACAAGAAGAAAAGCGAGAACAGGCGAAGCAGGATGAAGGTGGCCGTCGGACGCGGATGTATGTGTGTGTTTCGTATCGCAGGTCAAGTGATGAAGTGCGTGGATGTGTGACAGGCTCGTAGCCAACGATGGTGGACGATAGCGACACCAGTTCAGCCATTTGTCGAGTGCAGGGAGACGGTGTGGGGTTCGCTGAAAAAAGACTTGTTGGAATTCGGTCGTGTTCCTATACTGAATCCAAGTAGTTTCTGGATTTTGCTTTTTGTTCACTTAAAGTACGAGGGATTCCCGTCAAAACATCATGTTCTAGAGGCAAATCCGCCTTTCGTCGCCTTTAAAAGATGCTGTCTCGCAGGTAGTCGTCCAAGCTGGTTGCTCGAGAAGGGGAGTCCGCGTCGCCTGTCTGCGGCTTTCCAGCCAAAAGCACCGCAATCTCCCCCTCATGCGACAACAAACGGGACCAAAAAAGCGGTCCGCGACGGCCTCCCGTCCCTCCGTCCCTCCCTCCCCAGAACAGAATTTCACGGCTGACCAACAACCACACGCCTCACAGAAGCAACCAAAGCAAACAACAACAAACAAGCGCAACTTGTTTGTTTCTCGTTGTGCTTCACAAGAAAAACAAACAAACGCAAACGGCAGCGAGCTCGCCAGCCAGATCACTAACGAGCCTCCGCCTTCCATCAGCCGACCACCTCGTGCGCGGCATTGATCGTGAGTGTCCAATTTGCATTCCCGATATGAGGACAGACACGTGTGGATGAATGAATATGCATGCGGCCATGACCTCTAACGCACCCCATGATGTCTCGATGTGTGTGTACGAAACTCATGCAGACCGAGCCACTGACTCGATAGTCCCTCCTTTGCGCCGTCCAACTCGCCCTCTCTCGCGCCACGTGCATGGTCGCGCGCGAATGAACACTTCCGACTTTGAGCCGAGCGACCAGCAGCGGTCTGCCGCCGGCGACGACCGCACCACGAACAACAACGGCAGTATATTAACCATGACGGCCTCGAATCCCAGCAACAAGAGCGCAAGTCCAACTGCGGTGGCCGCGACCGAAGGAGCTGCAGCGTCCACCGCGACCAACAAGGACCACCGCGGCGCGTCCATGGACGAGGACATGGACTCGAGCAGCTCGCCCAACAGCCTCTCGAACGAGACGGGCGGTGACCGCGGTCTCCGATCCACGGACAGCAGTCCCATCGACAGCCACAGCAGCAGCGGCAGCAGCAGCAGCCAGAAGACGTCTCAGCAGCACCATCACATGGGCTCGAGCGCCAGCAACAGCAGCGTCAGCCCCGTGCGCCGCCTGCCGTCCGTGCTGCGGCCACCAACGTCCGTTCACACCACCAATGTGAACAGCACGGTGGCCGACCCAGCCGTGTCCAGCATCCGGAGTCCGCAATCTGCAAACGGCCACTTGTTGGGCCACCAGCGCCAGATGTATGGCTCCGGCGGCAACGGCACTCCGAGTGGCTCGCCCTATGGCGCCGGCGCGGCTATGAGCATGCGGTCGTTCTACGCCAACGCCATGAGCGGCAACGCTAGTGCGGATGCGCAGTCCCGAAGCTATGGTCACGAGCGGATCCACATGCAGCCGCAGTCGGCCGTCGGATCCCCGTCCGCCATTGGCGGCGGCCCATCCGCGTCGGTGGCGGCCCACTCGTCCTCGTCCCCGTACGAAGACATGGACTCGGACAGCAGTGCGCGCGGCCAAAAGCGTCGTCTGGGCCAGTTTGATCCACGCGCGTACTCGCGCGACCACCAGCAGCAGCACCGCAGCAGTCCGTTGTCGGCCCCATCGTTGTCGTCGTCCAACAACAACAATGGCGGCAACAGCAATGGGGCCAACATGCTTGCGGCCGCGGCCGCGATCTCGCGCCAGCAGCAGCAGACGATCCTGCTGCATGACGACGACGACGACGAAGAGTCCTCATCGGTCACGCACTTTGGGGACTCGTTGCGCGGCTCGCACGGCCCACGGGACGAGATGCGCTACGAGACGTGGACGTCCAAGCAGCTGCGCAAGAAGTGCTCGCACCTCAAGCTGCGCGGCCTGAAGAACGTCAAGAAGCACGTGATGGTAGAGGCGCTGTACCGCTACTACCGCAACCAGCGCCAGAAGGAGCTTATCGGTGGCCCAATGGCCACAGGCTCCTCGGCTAGCATTGCGGCTAACAACTCTGCAAAGGCGAGCCTCAATAGCTCCTCGTCGCTGACCAACGGCCAGCAACAGCAGCAGTCCAGTGGCTACAGTCGTAGCAGCAGTGCTGGTGGTGCGCGCTACGACCACCACTCGTCGTCGTCTGCGACCGGAACGTACAACAGCAACAACGCGACGATCAGCCGCAGCCGCTCCGGCGGGGGCTCTGGCCAGTCGGACCGCACGCACACGATCGTCGGCAGCTCGTCCTCGGGCTCGTCCCAGCCCAACAACAATGCGCTGTCCTCGTCGTCGCTGAGCCGCAAGCAACAGCAACAGCTGGCGCACGCGAGCGGAGCCAAGTCGCCGTCCGCGACGGTCGTGCGCCACCGCGCGGTGACGTACAACGACGACGTGGACATGGACGATTGCCGCAGCGAGACGAAGCGCGACCACCTGGACAATGAGATTCACGTGACGTCCGAGGACGTGATCCGGCTCGTGGACGTCGTGCTCTCGCCCGTGTTCGTCGACCGACTGGCCATCGAGCTCTCGCGCTGGCAGTTCTGGGTCGACGTGCGCGAGAAGTACATCGCGATGCTCAAGACGACCCCGGCGTCCAACTACGGCTCGGCTTCGGCCCGGGCTCATGCAAGTTCGAGTAGTATGAGCGACCACCACGACGTGCTCAACCGGTCGTCGCACATGAGCATGATCTCGTCGCGCAACTTCAAGTGGAGCTCCATGCAGCTCTGGGAGATCTGGAAGGAGCTCACGTTCGCCTACACGAAGACATGTTTCGAGTTCACGGCTGCTGGTATGAAGAGTGAGAATACCCTGAGTCTTGGTCATCTCACTGTTCACTCGCCCTGTGGAACGCCTGAGAGCCATTGATTTGCTAACAAAGTCTGTGTATCTCTTGTGATCTGTGTACCTAGGTTCGGACGAACGGGACTACATCAATTTCTGCGAAGGGCGTCCGGACGTCTACTACCTGCACCAGCGGCTGCACGCGCGGCCCGACCTGCTGCATTTGATCAAGTCGAACGAGTACATTGAGGAGAAGGCGACGAGCGACGCGTCCGAGTCCATCGCCCTGGAGAATACAGTCCCTCTGGTCGGTAGCAGCAGCAGCGGTGCTGGCGGCAGTGTGTCGCCCTCAATGCGCGGCCACAAGCGGTTCAAGCACATCGTGCCAGCGCCGAGCCACCAAGTAAGTTCTTCGAGCTACGACCAAGCCACGACGTCCTCGGGTAGTGGCAATGGCGGCAGCAGCGGCACGGGGAACAACACCACGAGCGGCTCGGGCAGCACGGTGGCCAGCCAGAACCTCACGGGCACCGCGCGTCGCAGTGGCGCGCGGGATTTCCTGGCCAACTCGAGCGAGAGCTCGCCGAACGCCCAAGAAGACCTCAATGGCGGCAGCACCGAGAACTCGGAGACGACCGGCGAGGAGGGCAGCGAGGGGAAGAAGTCCAAATTGTCGTCGGAGCGCCAGCAGCGCGAGGTGCTCGCCGAGCAAAAGTACTTTGGGCTGTTGCTGCAGAACTTCGAGGCGATCTTTGAAAGCCTGCACAACAAGAAGGTGCTGCTCGCGGCGCTGCGCAAAGACCCGAACGCGCCGGATCATCTCATTGCGGACCTGCACGACGACATCCACGTGCTCTCGGCGCTCAAGAAGGAGTTCCGCAACAAGCTCCGGAATACGCTCGAGTGAGCTGCAGCGAACAAGAGCGCGCATGCAACGCGCGACAATGGTGATCAGCATTTTTTTACTCACGATTTTTTTAAGTTATAGGTGACGTAGTGAAAGCAAGTGGTCCTCCCAAGGAAAGTAGGTAGGTACGGTAGTGAAGAAGTGAGGCCCACATGTGAGAATGTTATTTAATGCGTGCAACAGACAACAAAGCTGGGATGAATGATGTTGAGGTTGTTGGTCTTGGCATTTACCTGTCCTTTGGATTGCTGGGCATTGACTGGTGACCAGTATCCCTCGTTTGGATACTAAGTGAGGGAATTGAAGCCATCTGGATGATCCCTCGTTTGATTGAACGAGGGATAACGAACCCATGGTCGTGCCCACAAAAGGAAATGGGTCCGCTGGATAAGATCTCGTTGGTGTCTGCTTGGGTTGAGGGCGAGCGAGTGAGAGGTGGAGCGAGAGGTGGAGCGAGCGTCAATCACCTCTGAATGCGGCTCGACTGCTGCTGCTGGTGATGGGAGCTGCTGCGAGCGACTACTTCACGCCCTACGCGAACGTCCAGTATGGCTTCCTAGGTGCGACCTCGCATCTGGTGCTGCGCAATCGCTAGCCATACGGACCATGAAGTCTTGTGTTACGCTCGCAATCACATGTACATTGCTGGATATGATATCGTAGATGCCGAGCTTGGCGTTGAGGACCTACACGCGCTCGCGGCCAAGGGCAAGTACCACCACGTGAGCATGCACCTCAAGAAAGGCATGGACCCGAACGGCAAGATGTTCCCCGAGGACGACGCGTACGAGCGCGAGGACTCACCCATGATCTGCGCCGCGAGGTGAGCTCATCGTTCATATTACCATCAACTCACTGGTGATGTCGTCCCTGAGTCAATTGATTGGCTGGGAATGAGCAGGGGCTACTTGTGGAACAGAGGCCGCAAGCGCCACCTGAAGACGCTTGATGTGCTGCTCAAGTTCGGCGCCAACGTGAACCAGTGCAACGTGGTGAGTAACCAATACGCCTAGCTCATTTGTTACTGCTTGGAATCTCATTCCGTGACGCCTTTGTATGCAAATGATGTTTGGACAGCTAGAGCAAACGCCCCTGTACATCGCCTGCGACCGTAACCTGGTAGCGATCGCCACCTGGTTTGTCACGCACGGCGCCGACGTGAACAGAGCCACCAAGGTTTGATAACATCGTACTTGTCATCTCGCTATTGCTGTGCAAGCTGAACAAACAGTTTTGCTTTGGCCATCACTACCAGGCGGGCGTGTTTCCATTGCTGTGTGCGCACCGCAACCAGAACCAAGGGCTCGTCACGCTCCTGCTTCAGCACGGAGCCATCGCCCTTCAGCCGCCAAAACACTTCAGCTGCATTAAGGTAGTATATATCATAGCACACGAGCTTATCAGTGCATGCTGCCAGGCATGTCGCAGGCACTAACGGTATGAAATGCTTGGCTTCTTAGTTTCCTGAGCTCCTCAGTGAGATCGCCGCGGCCGAGAGCCTTAACCAGACCTCAGACGACAGGGACAGCAGCGAGGACGAGGACGAGCGAGCAGAACGTGCAACCCAGCAGCAATTCGCTCAACTCGTACGCGAGGAGCTTGACAAGCACGTGCAGCAGCAGAGGAGCGTGCGCGACCAGCTGCTCGAGGAGATCGAGGACACCAAGCGCATCGACGACCAGCGCGTGTATCGCGAGAAGCTCGGCGAGCAGGGTGCCAAGCGCAAGGAGCGCCGGCGCAGGCTGCGCGAGCAGACCAACTACCAAAAGTACGTGGCCAAGATCGAGCGCAAGCGCGTGGAGCAGGCAACCTCGCTGGCCATTGGGACATCAGCCGATCACGAGGTCAACAATGGACCGTCAGGCGATATGATACCATCGGCAAGCCAACCGGAGCTGTTGACCTGGGAGAGAGCGGCCGTGTCTCGCCGAGGCGGCCGTCCGCAGTGGGTCTCACGCTCAGTGTGGACCAACCAGCGGCAATCTAGCAGCAGTGACCATGACGATAAGTCCCAGATGCTGTTGAGCCAGTGCATGTTCGACACGCTGCAGCTCGCGAATGAGCACAGACAGCAGCTGCGAAGGCCACTCGTGGGCTCGAGCGGCACGTCAGCAAGCTTGAAGCACGTTGCTGCTGGACGACCAGAAACCGCTCCATAGGAAGTTGGCACTTTCGTTAGCGTCACACGCGCTTGTTATATTAAGACGCTTGCTCACAACGACGCTCTTGTCTTTAGTTCTTTGCTGGGCTTGAAACGACGCGACGCTCGCTCGCGCGCTCGGTGGCTGCCAGCAGACCACCAGATAGATAGAGAGATCGACTCTGTTACCACGAAGCCTTGTCCACAGGAAGCGCATTGGAAGGCAGTATGAGCGTGATTTTGAGCGACCATCACCAGGAAGAGGTACTACCCTGGACGACAATGATCGGCCTCGTGAGCCTTCACGCGTGTTTTGACTGAAGCTCTATGTGATGACGTGTCTCTATTGCGTCTTGTGTGTGCGTGCGTGCATGAATAGCTGAGCAAGTTCCTCAAGTTCTTCCGCTCGCGCCTCAAGAGCCACCTGGAGAACGTCGAGGCCGACTTTGAAGACACGCGCTCGGATCGGTCGGTGCCCCCCACACATGCCTCACTTTCGGTCCATAGCTCCCTCTCTAACATTCGCAGTGGCTACCACTCAGGCTCTCGTCCGACGACGTCTATAGCCAGAAGGACATCAAGGAGGCGCTCCAGTCGCTCTGCTTCGCCGTCAAAGTGCGACGTCTTCCTTCGCCCTAGTCTCTCCGTGATTCACTCTACTTCACTAACTCGATATGAATAGGCGAATGTGCGCAGCGAGCTCCAGGACACGATCAACATGATGGCGCTGCTGCTGCGCCAGGTCTTCTCCGAGGCGGAAGTCCAGGTTGGTACCAATCGCCAACACAACCATCCCACCAGTCTCCATCATCAAGCTCAGCACCACCACCATCCTTTTGTATAACATATATTGATAGAAACTGGTGCTGGAGCTCGACATCGGCAGCGTCGAGGACCGGGACCTGCTCGCGCGCGTCGAGCGCCTGAGCGTGGCCGAGTGGGTCGACGCTGAGAACGGCGGCTCGGCCACGGTCGGCGCGTTACCGATGAACAACAGCAAGGCCAAGACGCCGCCACAAGACAGCAAGAACCCCAGCAAGGAGCAGCTCCAGGCCCAGCTCCGCGCGCAGCAGGAGCGCGACGACGAGGTCCGCGCGGCGCTGCATACGAGCAAAGTTCAGGAGGAGGCACACGCCAAAGAGCTCAAGAGGATGCAGCGCAAGCTCGAGGACGCGCGCGAGCAGGTCGAGGAGCTCGAGCGCGCGCTCGAGGAGACGCAGCAGCACATCGCGCAGACCAAGCAGTTCCAGACCATGAAGACCATGGTCACGCGCAAGAACGAGCAGCTGCGTGCCATGCGCCAGCGGCTGCTGCGGTACGAGCCCAACTACTGCGACGACGACGGCGAGACCAAGAGCGCCGACGACGACGAGTGATCGATGCGAGCCCAAGAGGAGCTATAGTACCGGATACGAGAGCGGAGAATACCGTACCATGGATATGATGCTATGAAACGATTGATACACGACAATGACGACAGTGATAGGGGTGTTTTGTCTTCCTCATGATTCCTTTTATTCGCTTCATTGTCGTTTAAGCAATGGCCAATGAAGTGAAGTAAAAGATCCTGTTGCTATCACACAATAGAGAGAGAAGCCCCCGGTCGGCGCCCACCCACGTGCGCTGTCTTCATCATCACCACGCCATTCTCAGCACGTCACCACCGCGAAACGGTGGACAAAGCGAGCCAAAGAAGCTGACGAGAGAGCGTGACGACACGCTTCCAATAAATCGAATTGCGAGACGAAGAGCGAACGCGAGACGAGCGTGAGGCTGAGAGGGTTCCAATCCCGCTTGGTTGCGTCGCGGCTGCTGCTTGGGGCGAGCGCGCTTACAGACCAAGCTTGGTGCGGCGCCAGTGGCGACGCTTAGCGTTGTACCTGGTTGAATAAGGAGGAGGTGAGTTAGTGTGGTGCTGTCATTGCGGTGGTGTCGACGGGAGAAATGGGAGTGGCAGGAAGACTTACTTGATGGTGTTACCAGTACGAAGACGAATCCATTGTGGGATAGGTCGGTTCTGCTTTTGCTTCTTAGCAAGGATTTGCTTGGTGCGGAAGGTCTTGTGGGAAGGCTGCAAAAGGAAGAAACACACCCGATACAGTTCGTCAGCAAACCCACGTTCTTCTCTTCTGCCATCGGTATTGTCTGTGTCCATGGACACGCCTGTGCGCCGCTTCCTGTCACTCCACACGCAGCACATGACAGCCCTCTCGCCGTCCATTCCAACACCGCTCCCTCCATCCAGCTTGCTCTGTCCTGTCAGCTTCGTCCGATCTGTCACCGTGTCTGTATACTGGCGCCGCTACAACTGTTATCGAGATGCTCACTGTCGCGATAGCTCTCCATTCACACGCAACTCGACCACGCAGCTGTACACCTGCTGGCGGATGCAAATTGGGACTCATCCTGGCTGAAGAAGTGGATGGCTGCGCAATTCAATGTTATCGGCGCCGCTCGCATTCACAGGACACGTTTCGCTGGCTGCGCTGGATAGGGAAGCGGCGTTGGACCGACGGAGAGGAAGGCTGGCTGCAGTCGCACAGGCGCGTACATAGACACACACGGGACGCATGCGTCTCAAGCACACGCCGCCACACACGCAGGGACCGTACGCACCATTTTCAACAGGAAGTGTGGTTGCCACTAATGAGGAAATTCGCTCTCGACGGCCTCGCACGCGCCAGTGGCTCACGCCCAAGGCGAGTACCAGCCAGCCAATTCCGCACCAATAGTAGCCCGTCCCCCTGTCCCGCACACAGGCAGCAAGCACTCGTTCCATACGGGACCCGCTAAAGGAGGAAGGGCTACTATTTGATGCTATTTACGCATATTTGAGCATTTTTACAAATGAAGTTGACAGGAGTAATTACGCAGCTGGATACTTTGGACACGGGAATGTGAACCCATCGAACCGTAAGTAGTGTGGCGAACACAAATGCCAAAATGGACGTTTCAGATCTCAAAAGCAAATTCATAACGATTCGTGAATCACATATATCTTTGATGCGAATGTAAAGAATCCACGCATACGCCTGCTATAAAGTCTTTACAGATGCATATTCAGTAAATTTGCATAAATATCAGGGCCTGCGATATTTGTCTTAGATGATAAACACAACGGCCGGCCGCTGGGTGCGTGCGTGCGTTTGTTCGTTTTGTGTGCAACCCGCGCACAAGTGAAGTGGAAGACACAGAAGACGAAGCCAATCCAGGCGACCCGCGTTCTCTCTCTCGCTCTCACGCGCAGTGTGTGTGTGGCGCAAGCAGGTATGTACGCGCGTAGTATGGTGTGTCGAAGCATGTGTGAGAGTGGCTTGAGTATGGTCGCGTGCCGGTTGTGCGCTTGGTGTTGTTGCGGAGCACTAGGGCAGCCAGCCGTCTCTTTGAGCTGCGACACCTCGAGATGAGCTGTAGCAGTATTCTGCGTTATCGCGCATGTGTGTCTGCACTGTGCGTTGGTGTTGAAAAAGTGTGAGCTGTGCTGCTGCTGTGGTTGCTCGTGTGATGTTGTGTGCGCATGGGTATGTACACCTGGACTTATCTCCCATGTGATTTTATTGGATCGTTGTGTCTGGTATTTAGATCGTCTTTCGCTGCAAGGTGCCCGTAGGTGTCGCCTATTGACCCGACTGGGATAGCTACAGACCACGCCACCACAGACACAATGGAGCCGGGACCCTCAAACCCACCAGAGGATGATGCCGCAGCGCCAGCACCCACAGCGCAGTCGCATCAATTCGAGAGCGCTGACAGCTACAGCTCGCAGATGAATGTGCGTGAGCTGCATGGCCCCACCGTGTCGCTCGACAGCAACGACAGCAACAACTCGCTGAATGCGTCGCGCAACAACAGTCGAGGAGACGGCAGCGAGAGCCCCGCAGCGACTCCAGCAAGCGCTACTGGCGGCACACGGCATCCCAGCATCACAGTCTCGCGTCAGAACTCGCTGGGGTCGACCGGTGGACCACGACACGGCTACTCGAAGCGCGTAAAGAAGCCCCGGCCGCTGAGCGGATCATCAGCAGCGGGCAGCTCGGTCTTCGATGCGCGCGGGTCGATGATGTCGCGAATGTCCTCAACGACCGGTGGTGGCCTGCGCGACACGTTCTTTGGCACACGCCGTGACGACCCGCTCGAGCTCTCAACAAGCCAGGAGTTCGATTTGACGGTCATTGATGAGAGCGGAGGCATGGAGGAGAACATCGTGGGACAGATCCTGTCACCAGACGTTGGCAGCTACAGATCCTGGAGTTCCGAGGGCTATGCTGTCGTGGCGATTGGCGTCATCACGGTCGTGGTGACTGCATCTCTAGCGATCGCGATCCCACGCCTCGACGGATACACGATCGACCCGGGGCTCGTGTTCGGCTCGCTGCAGACGCTTATCCTGTGCTCAATCGTGTTCGTGGTGTATCACGGCGTCCAGTCGTTCCAGGCGCACCCGAACCCGCTGATCCTGTACAAGTGCGTGATCGACATTGTACTCGCGCTGCGCTTTTTGCTCGACCCGCTGCTGCAGAACTGGGGTGTGTATGAACCCGGATTTGACAATTACAGCACGTGCAAGTATCTCTCAGGTGTGACGCAGTTCCTCTACTTATCGAGCGACTGCTGGTACTTCGCGCTCATCGTGGACCTCTACACATCGCTGACGAACCCGTTCACGAGCGTCTCGGCGGACCGGCGTAAGTACAAGATCGCGATCTACACCATCGGCACGCTCTCGGGTTTCATAACTATCGTGATCAAGAGTGCGCACGGGTTCGCGGACGGCGCGTACTGCTGGACGAACCGCGGCAACTCGCAAGAGCGCAACTTCTTTAGGCTCAACATCGCGAGCTGGTTGCTCTTCTACGACTGTATGATCATGTTCTACATCTCGGGCGTCGCCGTGCTCGTCTTCTGCGCCAAGCGCCTGCGGTCCGGACTGCGTGATACGCTGCAAACGCGCCGCGACATGCTGCGCAACGGCGCGATCAGTATCATGAGCTTCACGGCATACTGGACGATCGTGTTCACGTGGTATGCTGTGAGTTTCCACACGCGCACGCACTACGAGACAGACAAAACGATGTCACCCAGCAGGATCTTCCGGTCATTCACGTACTCGCTCTCGGGCCGCGGCGCCGTGAACTACTTTGTCTGGTTCATGCTGAACCGGCCATCGCTGATCCGAGAAAACTGGCTCAAGTTCTCGGCCGACTCGGCCGACAAGAAGTTCAGCGCGCAGCTCAACACGGCGCTGCAGCACGAGCTCATCTACTTCACGATTGAGGGTATGACGCGAGCGATCCAGATGGCTGACGACGAGCTCATCTTTTCGCGCGACCACTCGCCGGTACCGCAGGATGCGGTGGGCAGCCCCGACAGTTTCCGCATGCGCGAGTCATCGAACCCGCCAGTGCTTGGTGGACAGGGAGACGACCGAGTGTCGGAATACAGTGGTAAAGGTGACAATCTTCAAACGAGCCCCGTCGGCAGCACCGCGAGCGGTCGAAGCGGTAAGACGAAGAAGAAGAAACCCGTGAAGGGCGACAGTGGCACGTTCGAGATCCCGCGCGTCGTGCTGCCAACAGCGAAGAAAACCCCAGGTGTGCCGCCTGCTGCGCTATCGCCCGCTACACTCGGCGGTCCGTCGCCTTCACGAAAGAAGTCGAGCGCATCGTACAACCACATTCGGTTCACGCCTTACATGCCGGACGTGTTTGCCGAGCTGCGGTCGGCTTTTGGGATCTCGTCGAGCGACTTCCTCGAGTCCTTCCAGACGAGCACCAAACCCAACATCAGCGAAGGCGCGAGCGGCGCGTTCATATTCTTCAGCGGCGACCGCAAGTTCATCGTCAAGAGCATGGCCGAGGCCGAGTGCCGCTTCCTGTGCGAGATCGCGGAGGACTACGTCGAGTTCTTAGTCGCGAACCCGTCATCGCTCATCACCAAGTTCTTCGGCTGCTTCAAGATCACGCTCTACGAGAAGAAGTTCTACTTTATCGTGATGGAGAATCTTTTTGACGTGGCCAATGAAGGCGTGCAGATCCACCACCGGTTCGACATCAAGGGCTCGTGGGTGAACCGGAGCTACAAACGACCACGCCGTGGCGCCAAGGTCAAGTGCCGCCATTGTTCGATGCAGTTCAAGTTTGGCGCGAAGAAGTCCTCAATCCAGTGCCCCAATGTCGTTGGGCCCCACGAGCCGAACGTTGTGCTTAAAGACAACGACCTACGCACGCGCATGCGCATCGGAAAACAAGCGGGCCAGGAGCTCTACGAGCTGCTGCGTGAGGACTCGCTCTTCCTGTGCCGGCTCGGCATCATGGACTACTCGCTACTACTCGGGGTCGTCGACATCGAGTTCATGGTTGACCAGCCGATCGCGAACTCGCGCCGCAACACGGTCACGAGCGCGAACCCCGACGGCACGAACGAGAGCTTCATGACCACGTCATCGTCGGGCTCGTCATCCTTTATCGACACTGGAGTACCCGACTTGCAAAGCGCCAAGTCGTCGCTGCAGCAGCATCTGGCCCAGGGATCCTCGGCGCGCGGCCGCAACGACAGCGATATCAACAGCACCGGCCATAGCGTACGGTCTCTAGCTCACATGGAGCCACCGTCGGACAGCAACGGCAACCTGCATGCGTACAGCCACCAGCGGCTCCCGCGCGCGAAGAAGTCGATGCGTCGCAGCAAGCGTATCTTTGGACCCGGGTACTACTACGTGGGCGTGATCGACATCTTGCAGACCTGGACGCTGAAGAAGCGCCTCGAGCGGTTCTTCAAAGTGCACATTCAGCGCCGCGACGCCGAGGGCCTCTCGGCGATCGAACCGGAACTGTACCAGAAGCGCTTTGAAGCCAAGTTGCGCGAAGTGATTGCGCTGCCGAAGGAGTACATGGCGGCGCTCAATCGCAAGTCCCACAACGTCGGTGGCGCCAACATGCTGGCTCCAGGCGCTGGAGCCGGATCACCGGGAGCAGCAGCAAGAGGTCGTGACAGTGTTGCAGCAGCAGGGCGAGGACCAATGCGGAGCGCCAGTAGCCACGAGATTCCATTTGAATACGATGAGGACGAGGTGGACATTGACGTGCTCATCGAGACTGGAGGCCGCAGCGGCCGCGGCGGCACGCGCGGTGGCCGCATGACGATCGACGAAGTCGAGTCCTCGGACAACTCGCGTACGAACAGCTCGTCCGCGACTGAGGACGTCGAGGACCTCGAGCAGGCGCAGCGGAACCCGGAGCCGATCCTGCTGCGCTTCAGCCAGATGCTCGTGGGCTCGTCCACGCGCAGTAACATCACGAACGTCTCGTCCCAGCGCGACGCCCTCTAGCGATGTGGTACGTACTGGAAGTTTTGTTGTGGATCTTCAAGGCGATTCAAGGTAGGTTGGGATGTAGCCCGCCCACGAGTACATAGTGTGGATAGGAAATGCAGATAACGTTTGGAGGGTGGACATAAGCTCTTGCTGTAGATCGTTGCTCACTGTTCGTGTCTGTTCTGGCTAGCTTGTAACGTGTTCTTGAAACCGCAGACCCGTGTGTTCGCGACGCAGCCGAACGTGCGGCTTGGGTCTCGAGAGATACCTTGGTAGCGGCAGAGGTGCTTGAACTGGAGGACTGCGGATGAGTTCATAGCCGAGTGGGGTGGTTGGCTACGCACACTGGTCATCGAACGATGAGAAGACGCTGTATACTATTGCATTCGGTCTGGCGCGGCTGGCTTTGAATCCGGAGCCATTTCAGTTTAGTGAGTGTCGTCGTGACCCCCGCGTTGCCGCCTCACCAGGTGCTACAGTAGCTCGTGCACCTGTCTCGGACGCCTCAGAAGATCGCCAACTTACCATGAGATACCAAAGTACCAACACGATCACGTAAGCGACCTTCTGTTTTTTGGTTCGGGTCGATACACTAAGTAAACTTAGCGCACCCGACACCCTCGGAGTAGGCATCTCCTGTCACCCGAGCTCGAAGAGCCCAAGTGAGTAAGTGTTCGTTCTTGAGATAGATGTTGCGAGCGGCGTTCACGTCTCGGTCCATCGTCAGATTGCAGTTCGAACAATGGAAGACCTTCTCGTACGTGATCTTGTGGTTGATTCTCCCGCAGCACGAACACGTCTTCGTCGTGTAGTGCTCTTTGCACACGACCATCTTCCCGCCGGATCGCTTCATCTTGTACTCCAGCATCTTCTTGGACTTGTAGTGCGAC
>JAASGT010000383.1:0-27575 GCA_023334315.1 Globisporangium alternatum | reverse complement strand
GCACGTGGCGCTCAACATCACATCGAATCGGATTCTGTACCGCCTTAAGCTCGAGCTCCAGGAGCCGATCCCACCAGCGTACCTCGAGTTCAGCAACTACTTGTGCCTCGGGTGGCCGCTCGGCGGCATCTGGAAGATCACCAAGCGCGACGACGAGAACCGCTGCATCACGTGTGTGGCATGGAAGGAAACTGAGCTCTCGACCGAGGAGATCGCCGAGCTCGCCAAGGAATACGTACCCGCGCCAGTTGCGCGGCCTGCGGTTGCGAGTTTTGCTGAGACTCTCGTGGGAGCGTTTACCCACGCTACTGATGCTTCGATGTCACCCGCCTCTATTAATGCGACAAATGAAGAACCCGAGCCCGAGCACGCGATTCGCCCACCACCAAAGACGCTCTTTGACTGGAAGATGCAGTTGGGCACGTGGAAGCACGCCAACCACTGGTTCGTGCGCGAAGTGGGGCTCCCGGCAGCGTATGTCACCAAGTTCGAGGTCCCGGTGGACACGTCGCTCTCAGTCAAGCTCTTCGCAGGGCTCACGCCCGTCGAAGTCTCAATGACCGTCAATAGTATCCAGGCAGTGGACACAGTCTCACAGCGGTTCACAGCCGACGTGACGTGGGAGCTCACGCTGCCGGGTATCACGACGATCCGCGAGGACTCGGTGCTTCGTGAACTCTTGGATCTGCTCGAGTTCAACGAAGAGGAGCTCGAGTTCTCCAACATCACGGACGTACACTCGGAGAAACCTATCGTGACGACGCTGTTCCAGGAGGGTGAGCGCATCCAGTACCTCGACCCGTTTGTGCCCAAGGAGACCGTGACGCAGCGGCTGCACTACCTCAAGTACTCGCAGCGCGTCATCGCCGACTTCATCGAAGAGATGAGGCTCCAGACGTTCCCGTTCGACCAGCAGAAGCTCACGTTCTCATTCAACATGAGCAAGAGCATCGCGCCGTTCATCCCGATCGTGCCGGTCTCGGGTGACCCCGGACGGTTCGCTCTTGAGAACTTCAAGCTGTGCAACGTCTGGAATGCCGTGTGCGGCGACAAACTCTTCGTAGGCAATGTCGTGGACCACAACGCGACCAAGCTCATCCGCTTCGAGATGATGCTCGAGCGCCGCAGCATGTACTACCTCACAAACGTCGCGACCCCGGCCGCGATCATCACATACTTGTGCTTCTCGTCCTACGCGCCGCTCAAGGAAGCCATTTCCGAAGATGCCAAGGGCTCCACATTAATGGACACGGATGCACGCCTACAGATCGTGCTCACGCTGCTGCTCACAGCCGTGACGTTCAAGAATCAGGTGGCGTCGCTCATCCCGCAGGTCTCGTACTTCACGACGCTCGACAGGTACGTCTTCGTGTGCTTCATCATCACGTGCGCGGTGGCGGTCGAGAACGCGCTCTTCCCACTCATCGCGAGATGGTGGGGAAAATCCGACTCCTGGCGCGAGTACAGCCTGCTCTGGTTCTCCGTCTGGATGTTTACGATCATCAACGTCATTTGGGGCGTGTATCTCTACCGCTGGATCTGTAAACGCAACCTGCGCATCAAGGTGCTCATGGACGCCACCGAGTACGTGAGCGCGATCGCACACGAGATCCCCAACAACCACAAGGAGCAGATGGTGCGCGGCTTCCTTGACGGGCTCAAGCACGATCCAGAGTTGATCCCCAAGTTTTTTACGACCAAACGCGGGGATGTGTTTGTGAAGCTACCCAGCGACTCGCCTACGGAGGAGCACCACAAGACCAAGCACAAGTCTGACAACATCCGCCAGAAGGCGCAGGACGATATCCACAAGTTTCGCAAGTTGGGTCCGAACAGCACGAGCTTCACCGTGCCATCGGTCGGGGTTGACATCCAGGGTGCCTGAGATACGTCGTTTCATTGTTTCAACAACTCGTAGAAAGCCAAAGTCATCACAAAGCAATCGGTTTTATACACAAAAGCCGATTCGCGCCACTGGAAATTGGCTTTGGCTCAGGACTGAACTATAACGAGTCTCGAGAAGAGGATTTTGACTTGGAAGCTTGCAGCGATACGGCTGCTTGAGCCAGCACACTAGGCTGGGGTTTGGTGGTGGACGACGGCGGCGTCCGATAAAACTGAGCAAGAGGATTTTCTTCCCCTTCCACTGTAATCGATGTGCACACAACAACACAGATTATGAGTCAGGCGCGAACGAGTTGCAACAATAGTACTTCAGTATCAACACGTCCAAGCCGACGAGTCGAGTCCGTCGACTTATACGAAGCTCCGTGTCCACCGACCTACCGCGCCAGAGGTCTCCTCCCAAGTTTGTCAAAAATGTTGCGAATCAAATTCGACATTCACAACTGTGGTGTGGCCCACTACTTTTTGATCTCCAAAGTTGTGTCGCAGCACTCGACCATCGAAAAGAAGATCGACAGCCGCGAGAGAAGAAGACCAAGTCACATGGAGACGATCGCGTTCCTCGACTGCTCGGCGGGCGTCGCGGGCGACATGCTCCTGGGCGCGCTCATCGACGCCGTAGGTCTTCTTATCCACACTATTTCTATTTGCATACGATTGGCTGGGATTCGTTTGTCGCTCACACACTGCTGTGTTTTTCTTTGCTTGCTTGCGTGACGTGTCGTGTGAAGGGCGCACCGCTGGACGAGATTGTGAAGGGACTGAGCTCGTTGCGTGCCATCGAGGGCGAGTGGGCACTGCGCACGACCAGAGTGTGGCAGGGACCCGGGCGCATCGCTGGTACGAAAGTGCACGTCGACTCGGTCTACCAGCATCGCGAGGCGGCGCCACCGCAGGCAACAGTACATGCAGAAACACCGCCGCCGAGTGAGGGTCACGGTGATCACAGACACGATCACAGTCACGATCATGGCCACTCGCATGCGCATGACCACGATCACGGACACAGCCACGAAGCGAGCGAGCCAGCTGCCAATACAATGGATGCACCGGCAGTGGCGGAACGCAGTCATAGTCATGAGCACGAGCACAGCCACGTTCACGATTATGGTCATGGTCACAGCCACGATCACGGTCACGATCACAGCCACGGCAGTGAAGGATCCGAGCCCATGCGTAACCTGAGCGACATCACACGCATGATCAGGAGCAGCACGCTCTCCGAGTGGGTGAAGACGCAGAGCGTGGCCGTGTTCACACTGCTGGCCGAGGCCGAAGCGCACACGCACGGCACAACTGTGGACGCAATCCACTTCCACGAGGTTGGTGCGATCGACAGCATCGTCGACACGGTCGGTTGCGTGTTGGCGCTCGACCTGCTCGGCGTGCGCCAGGTCTTCAGCTCCTTCCTGCCGTTCTCGTCCGGCACGGTCAAGTGCATGCACGGCCTGCTGCCCGTGCCGCCGCCAGCGACGTTCAGACTCATGATCGGCATCCCAGTGTGTCCAGCGCCGAGAGGGTGCGTTCAGTTGCTTGATGTGTGTGTATAATTTAACGCTAAACCAATAACTGACAATGCGCCATGCTCTTATTGCTGTGCTTGGACAGAGCAAAAGGTGAACTCGTGACGCCCACGGGCGTGAGTCTCGTGAAGGCGCTCTCGACGGCCTTTGGCGAGCCGCCAGCCTTTATTCCGACGCACACAGGCGTCGGCGCCGGCACGAAGGAGTTCCCGTTCCACGCCAACATCGTGCGCGTGGCGATTGGCACAAAGATCGACCCGCACGCCGTAACCAAGGCGTACACGAACGCAGCCGTGGCAAGTCTTGCGCCAGTCAGCGCGACGCAAGGCCAACCAATGTCATTAAGAGACCTGAAGAGCGAGCAAACCGGACTCACGGAGGAAGACGTGGTCGTACTGGAGACGAATGTGGACGATTTGAACCCGCAGGTCGTGGGCTTCGTCTTTGAGCAGCTGCTGGGCAGCAAGCTCGCCTTGGACGTCTGGACACAGCCCATCCAAATGAAGAAGAGCCGTCCAGGTATCTGTCTTAGGTGCGTTGTCTTGAGCCATTTTTGTTTGCCATGAGATAGCTTGTTGGCTCACTGCCGTACGATCAACTCTGCTTGTGTCTAGTGTGCTGTGCCAGCCTGAACAAGAAGCCATGGTGCTCAAGGTACTCTTCCAGGAGACGACGACGCTGGGAGTCCGCAAGTACGTACCTTGATGCAAGACGAGCTCGGATAGTACTGTTAGTCATTTCTAACCTCCTGCTCTTGACAAATGGTTGTGTAGGAAAATCCTGCAGCGCGTGGTGCTCCGACGCGAGTTCATCACAATCCAGGCGTTCAAGCGCTCCGTGGCCGTGAAACTCGGGTTCTACGGTGAGAAACTCGTCAACATCTACCCAGAGTACGAGCACTGCAAGGTACACAAATGCATTCGCTATGAGGCTGGTAATCGCATTGATGAGGGCGTGAGGCTCACAGTTTGCTTGGTTTCTTCTGATAAATAGGACATTGCGAAAGACCTGGCGATCCCACTGCTCGACGTGATCCACAAGGTTCAGAGTCTCGCAACGGCGTTCATCGAGTCGCAATAGAACGAACCCAGATATATGGAAGGCATCACCATCACCTTGTCCAGTCTAACAGGCAGCAGTGACTGCCAGAACACCACCACCAACCAATTTTGATCGCTGAGGATATGCGAGATTTTCCTGAATCTCTCCAGGCAAGGACGACACATCATCTTGAAGAAGCATCGTCACGAAGCACTGATGGGCCACGTTGAAAGGCATGCTTCATTGTCATTCTCAATCACAGTATACACCCGGATCTCATCACTCACACGCCCAACGAATCTCTCTCCCTCTATACAACTGAGTGGATTGATTTACCTCTTGAGCAGCGCCGGGATTTTTCTGATGTCGCCCGTGGCCACGGCGCCGATGAACATGCCCAGGCGCGCAGGCAGCACGCTCCGGAAGCACGTGGTCATGAACGAGTAGAACAGCGAGTCGTAGGCGTAGTCCTCGGCATTGAACATCGCGTCGAGCGCCTGCGCCGCGCAGTCCTTGGCGTGCAGCGTCGCGCCGGGCACGTACGAGAAGAACGGGTTCTCGAGCTTGGCCGTGGCGTTAAAGTTCGTGTCGACCGGCCCCGGGCAGTAGCACGTGATGGTCACGCCCGAGGCGCGCAACTCGTAGTCGATCGCCTGGCTCATGCTCAGCAAGTACGCCTTGGACGCGCAGTAGAGTGCCATGTAGGGCATGGGCACGGCCGAGGCCGCCGAGCCAATATTGAGCACGCGGCCGATCTTGCGACGCGCCATCTGCGGCACGAGCGCGCGCGTGAGCTGAGTGGCCGCGAGCACGTTCAAATTGATCTGCTCCTCGATCTGCTTCTCCGTAGTGTTCACAAAGTCGCCCGCGAACGCGGCGCCGGCGTTGTTGACCAGGATATCGACCACGAGCTCCTTTTTGTTCACGTAACTAATGAGCTTCTGGACACCCTCGGAAGTGCTCAGGTCGCACACGCAGAGCTCCACCTCCACGGGCCGGTGCACGTTCTCGATCTCCGTGCGCATGCGCTCGAGCACGTCTTTCGAGCGCGCCGCGAGCACGAGCGAGTACTTCTTCTCAGCGAGCAGGAACGCCATCTCGCGGCCGATGCCCGAGGACGCGCCCGTCACGAGCGCAAAGTGCTTTGCGTGCGGCACCGTCGGCTCGAAGGCCCACTTGTGGTACCGTACGAGCGCCACGTCGAGGCAGCCGAGCACGAAGAGCACGAAGAGCACGACCTGGAGCCAGTAGACCACGCGCTCGGCCTTGAGGAACGTCAACGCGATGATGAGCGCGCCCGTGACGTGCACGCTCGGCGTCCACATGACCGCGTGCTTCTCCTTCTTCACGCGCGCCATCGCCTTCGTGTCTTTCTTGGCGAATAGAAATGTGGCACAATGTGTGCCTGCGTATTTAGACGAGGCGCAGCATCCACAGTGCATATTTATACGAGTGATACATTTGTAAATTTACCATCAGCTCTCGTATAAGGTCGCGCGCGACGAGTTGACATGCAAGAGTGATGGTCTGTGTCAATAGGACCTGCTGGTCATCGAACGTGAAGTGTGTCTCGCTCGCAAGAGCCACAGCCCAACCAGCAGCTACACAACAACAGAAGAGAAAACCGATGGCGAAGAGCCTGCGCAGCGTGCTACTGCACCCAGCGCTGCTCGGATTCTCTGCCGCTGCAGTTATTGCCGCGCTCTCACCACCAGAGCTCGTCGCGTGCGTAGTGCGCACTGCGCTGTTCGCGTACGTGGCGCTCCTGCTGCTGGACATCGCAGTGACAAAGTACCATTTGGGGAAGTTCAAGCCCGCGATGCCGCAGCGAGGACGCTTTGTGCTTATCACGGGTGCGTCGTCGGGCATCGGCCGTGAGATGGCGTTCCAGCTCGCTGAGAAGAAGTACTCGCTGCTCATCGCGGCGCGCAACGAGGACGCGCTCACAAGAGTGCAGAAAGAAATCGAGGCACTGCACGCCCCGCAGGTACAGGTGGAGATCTGCGCCTGCGATCTGTCGACGAGCGACGGAATCCAAACGCTCACTCGCTTTGTGGAAGATAAGAAGCTTGTGATCGACATACTGATCAACAACGCCGGCGCCTCGTGGACGAGCGACTTCCTGAGTCTGAGTGACCGCCAGGTGGACGAGTTGCTCACGCTCAACGTGCTCGCGATGACCAAGCTGAGCCACGCGATCGTGCCGCAGATGGTAGCGCGTGGCGTGGGTCGCGTGCTCAACATCGCGTCCATGTCGGCGGCGATCTCGATCCCTACAGCCGCGCTCTACGGCAGCTCCAAGTCGTTCATGCTGAGTCTGAGCCAGGCGATGAGCTACGAGCTGCGCGGCACGGGCGTGACAGTCACGTGTGCGTGCCCTGGTCCTGTGCACACGAACTTTGGTAACGCGGCACACTGCAACGCGTCGATCTACATGAACACACCGGGGCTCGCGCTCGACTCCAAGGAGTGTGCCAGGCGCTCGCTCGCCGCCATGTTCAGTGCCGAGACCGACTTTTACGACACGTTCGTGTCGCGCTGGGGCGCTGCGCTCTTCCGCACGTTGCTGCCGACACGCCTGGGACTGCTTGTTGCGGCCGTGACCATGAATGAGCCGCGCAAGCTGGTGCAGATGATTCAGCGAGGAAAAGGGAAATGCGTTAATCGAGATGAAGATGATCTATGAAGTTCCATGAATGACGTTTAGTTTCGCACACCGAAATGACACTTGGTTCACATAGCTGCTGGCTTCTTCAGACTTCACTCAGAAGACAGGTTGGTTGTCTGCTTGTGAGTCTATCTAACGGCGCAGCAGTTGCCACTTCTTGCTGGGCGCGCTCCAGCTCACGGCACCCATCCAGAGCCCGATGCGCGCCGGCACGAAGCTGCGCATCATCGTCGCGCCGAAGTAGGCAGTGAACGTGTCGTAGCCGTAGCCGTCAGCATTGAACATGGCCGTGAGCGACCGCTTAGCGCACGTGTGCGCGTCGAGCACCCCTCCCGAGTTCATGAACACAGCCTGCTCGCAGTCCGCGGCCGCGCTGAAGTTGGTCTTGACCGGCCCCGGGAGGATGCACGTGATGGTCACGCCCGTGCCGCGCAGCTCGTAATTCACTGACTGACTGAAATTGAGCAGGAACGCCTTGGAGCTGCCGTAGAGTGCGGCGCCGGGGAGGCAGATGGACGCCGACATGGAGCCGACGTTGAGGATCCGGCCCACGCCGCGTGCGACCATCTGCGGCGCGATGCCGCGCAGCAGCTTGACAACTGAGAGCACATCGAGTGTGAGCATCTCCTCGATGGCCGCGGGGCTCGCATCCACAAAGTCGACGCTGAAGGACGCGCCGGCGTTGTTGACGAGGATGTCGACCACGAGCTTGTTGTCGGCCACGTAGGCGAGCAGCGTGTCAATGCCCTCACTCTTGGACAGGTCGCACGCGCACACGAGCACTTCGACGGGCTCGTATATCTTCTCAATGTCGACTCGCACAGTCTCGAGGTTCTTGAGCGTGCGCGAGGCGATGATGAGCGAGTAACCCTGCTTGGCGAGCTCGTAGGCGATCTCGCGGCCAATGCCTGAGGACGCGCCGGTCACGAGCGCGTACCGCTTGGGCTGCGGCTTGGTCGCCTTGAACGTCCAGAGGTGGTACTTGGTGAGCGCGACGTCGAGGATCACGAGCGCGAACTGGTAGATGAAGAGCGCGCGGAAGATCCACGCGACGGCCAGCGCCGGCAGCAGGAGGAGCGCAACGAGCGCGATGCCGACGCCGAGGAACGCCGGGTGGCACAGTACGCTCGTGAGGCTCTTGTGGTTGCTGTACGCCATGTCAATGTCTTTGTCTTCTGCAGTCTGGATCGGAGAGAAATTCGCGACTGCGATGTGTTTCTAAACGCCTCCAAAGTGCAATGCATCTCTGATGATGACACGGATCAATCGTCCATGCCATTCATTCTCCAGCTGCTGCAGTGATTGCCTTAGCGCGTTAGCGATCGACCGCATCGCGAGGTCGACAGCCAATTGGCGAGCTCAGCATACTGAATCCCGTAGCAGACAGGCGGCAGCCGAGGGAATGCGCTCACGTGCGCACGAACAATCATCAGATCGGCCAACTCTTGACCGTCTTGTCTTTGGAAGAAATGCCACAAGGGAATATCCACCAAAACTATCCATAATGGGCAATAAAAATATTTTAATAGAGAAATCATTATGCTTATTTTCTTTCAGAATCATTTTGGAAATTAGGATTTTCATGGCCATATTATGGATGTAATAAAGGGATCACCTTACGAGCGAAAAGATCGTGACAAGATCAGGTCAGTTACACATGTCAAAGACGGCACCTCGCTTGTTCTATTGAACCGACGGAGGTCGCTATGCCTATCTACTGTATCTATCTGCGCAGGAGATCGAGATCCTTGCCCTTTTCGTGCATGGCGAGCGCGCCGATGAAGGTTGCGATGCGCGTGGGCATGATCTTGCCGCACACGAGCGCGCTGATGTAGCTGCGCGGCGTGTCGAAGGCGTAGGCGTCGCCGTCGAACATGCTCTCGAGCGCCAGGTGCGCGCACTCGCTGGCATCCAGGATGTACGAAACGTTGTTGAACACGGCGCTCTCGAGGTTGCCCGCGGCGGCAAAGTCGGTCTTGACCGGGCCCGGGCAGAAGCACGTGACCGTCACGCCCGAGCCGCGCAGCTCGTAGCCGACCGCCTGGCTGAAGCTGCACATGAACGCCTTGGAGCCGCCGTAGAGCGCACCGTTAGGGAGACCCGTGAGCGACCCGACGAGCGACGCGATATTGAGGATGCGCCCCACGCCACGGCTCACCATCTGCGGCGCGAGCGCGTGCACGAGCTTCGTGGACGCTACGACGTCGAGCATGAGCAGCTCGTCGACTTTCGCTGCGCTCAGGTCGACAAAGTCGCCCACGAAGGACGCGCCGGCGTTGTTGACAAGGATGTCGACCACGAGCTGCTGGTCGTTGACAAACTTGACGAGCGCATCGACGCCCTCGCTCTTGGACAGGTCGCACGCGCACACGAGCACTTCGACGGCGCCGTTCACGCTCGACGCGATGTGCAATCGCACCTTGTCGAGGTTCTGCTGCGTGCGCGAGGCGATGATGAGCGAGTAACCCTGCTTGGCGAGCTCGTAGGCGATCTCGCGGCCGATGCCCAAGGACGCGCCGGTCACGAGTGCGTACCGCTTGGGCTGCGGCTTGGTCGCCTTGAACGTCCAAAGGTGGTACTTGGTGAGCACGACGTCGAGGATCACGAGCACCAGGTAGCCGATGGCAACGGCGCGCAGCACCCACGCTGTGAGTGCCGACGGCAGCACCGAAAGCGCGAGCACGACGCCCGCGGTCACGGCCACGGGCGGGTGCGCCACGATGCTCCGCAGCGACTTGGAGTTGCTCTTGGTCATGTAGGCTGGTCTGTGAAAGGCGGCCGAATGAGGAGTGGAGGGAGTGGGAATGGAGGGAGTGGAAATGGAGGAACAGCAGAAAGGCCCAAATCAGATGGGTGGTGGCAAAGAAGATCGGTTTCAGCGCTCATAATCAAAGGAGGATTTCGCGAAATGAAACTGCTGCTGCATGTCATCCATCCTGCGTCCATTCATCATGCACTGGACATGAGGCCTTCTTCATGGAGGTCTCACACAGGGATCACCAAGTGTGCTTACTCGTTTTGTGTTCATTCATTCACGTGCGCTTAGATGAGATGCTGATCGACACACACATGCGTCTCCTGTCCAATGCAATGTCTATCTCTTGAGCAGCGAAAAGATCTTGTCGGCCTCGTTCATCATCATGCCACCGACGTAGGCGCGCAGCTTCATGGGCAGAATCACGCGCGCGAGGATGCCCAGCAGGTACGACAGGTTCGAGTCGTGCAGGTATGCCTCGGCGTCAAACATGCCCTCGAGGGCCACAGTCGCGGCCGTCTTCGGGTCAATGAGCATGCCCGGGACCTTGGTGACCACGTTGTTGCCCGAGTCGCAAAAGTTCGTCGACACTGGCCCTGGGCAGAAGCACGTGACCGTCACGCCCGTGTTGCGCATCTCGTAATTCATCGACATGCTCAGGTTGAGCATCATCGCCTTGGTGCTGCTGTAGAGCGCGTGCGTGGGCAGCACGGCCACGGCCGCGCTCGAAGCCACGTTGAGGATACGGCCGACGCCGCGCTTGGCCATCTCAGTCGCGAAGAAGTGCGAGAGCTTGGTCGACGCGAGCACGTTGAGAGTCAGTGCCTGGTCAATCGTCTGCGCGCTCAGGTTGATCAACAGATCGTTGTACGTCACGAACGCGTTGTTGATGAGGATGTCGACGACGAGCTCCTTCGTCTGAACAAAGTCGATGACCTGCTGGATGCCCGCGCTCGACGAGAGGTCCGTTGCAAGCGTGAGCACGTCCACGCTCGCGTGCAGCGCGCGGATCTCGCTCTGCGTCTTGTCGAGTGCGCTCTGCGTACGCGCCGCGAGGATGATCGAGTAGCCCTTGGCAGCGAGCTGGAAGGCCATCTCGCGACCGATGCCCGTCGAGCCACCGGTGATGAGCGCGTAGTGCCCGGCCTGCGGCACCGTCGGCTTGAAGTTCCAGAGATGGTACTTGATGAGCGCCAGGTCGAGCACGACGAGGCTGAAGTATGCGAACGCCAGGTACCAGACAATGTAGGTGGTGAGCGCGGCCGGGGCGATCGTCACGAAGAGCAGCACGCCGCCGAACGTGAGCAGCCCCGGATGCGTGTACACGCTCTCGAGCGTCATACTGTTGCTCTTGGTCATGATGCCGACAGGTCTCTTGTCTTTCTTTGCGGATCTGCTAGTTGTGCGCTGCGCCTCGAATCCGAAAGTGCCGGTGGTTGTTTGTGTGGAGACCGTCGCGAGCGGCAGGCTGTCCCCCGCAACGGAAACTGCGCATCTTCACCGAGTGCTGACGACGGGGGAGCGTGCTCGCGGCTGAATCAGATGCGCCACAGCCCCGTCCTCGTTCAGTTTTCGCCGCCGCATCAGGTCGCATCAGGTCGCAGTTGTGCGCGTCAACACCTTTTTTGTATTGATCAACTGCGATTCCAAAGTGGAACGGGAAGTGAGGATCACGCGCGGATTGGCGACAGTCAGCGCAAAGAGAAGGCCGTAAAAGAGACGACTCGACGAGTCGTCACATGCGTTGTTGTCTTCAAGCTGAGCTGAGCTTCGAGGCTGTCTTCGCCTAGCTCAGCATAATAAACCTTGCGCTTGAAAGAGTGGTCGGTCCACTTGGTGGTGCCTTGTAAACGAAGCAATCGTTCGGTGCTTCTTGCTGTGCTTCTCAGGGCTTGACGAGTTGTCGCATTGCGCCACCGTCTCATCAGCGGAGCACATGAGATTGTGAGAAAAAACTTAGCCACGAGACTTTTTTTAGCTCGTTTTTCCTGGTCAACGCAGCGGCTCCATTTTAGCTAAAAATAATTCCTGGAATGGATCTTTCAAGCACTCTGATTGGCTGGAAATTAATCCATTGCTTTGATTTCTTCGTGCAAAGTGAGACTTTCACACAACATGCAGGCTG
Source organism: Globisporangium alternatum (assembly GCA_023334315.1). Taxonomy (NCBI): domain Eukaryota; phylum Oomycota; class Peronosporomycetes; order Pythiales; family Pythiaceae; genus Globisporangium; species Globisporangium alternatum. The sequence continues at coordinate 15,558 of JAASGT010000383.1, read as the reverse complement.
AAACGGTTACTCGCGGCTAGGTGTAGCGCAAAACTGAGCTCTATAATCTACAGGATTGGTGGGTGTCACTCTTTTGGCTTGGAGCTAAAACTCTGCTGGCTGCCTGCCTGCCGCTCGCTCGTTTGTGCGCTAAAAAAAGCGCTTCCAGCCAACGTCGAGCTTCGGCGCCTGTCAGTCATTCGCGTCCATCCTGCTAAGCTTCGCCTTGCAGCAGCAGCCCAGGAGCCAGCTATTCCCGGGATCTCTTGCTTCGCTCGTGTCTCTGCTATTCTTACGCACGAGAGCCTGTGCGCCTGCGCGTGTGTATTTGTGTGAAACGAGGACCAGTGAGCTAGCCGCCCGCCGCAACAAGCAGCAGCAGCGCAGTCACTAGTCTCGCCTACTTTCCGATCTCCTCCGCATCGCCGAAGCCGAGCGAAGCAACAGACGACGATCGATTGAACGAACAAGCGACTGACAGGCAAAGGCTCTTGTATCTACAGGAGATCATCCTCTCATTTCCCCATTGCGACTACCGATGGCGTCCACGATGGGTGTGCAGCACGCCACACGCAGTAGTAACAACAAGCACGCGGCACTGAAGCCGACACCACTGGCTGGCAGCGCCTCGATCCCAACCGCCAGCGCGTCCAAACACGTGACGGAGCCAGAACAGCAGAGCACCAACAGCAAGATCTCGTTTGCACGAGGCGTTAGCAGCGATGCGGCCGTCGGTCACGAAGAGCAACAGAGCTACCTGCTGCTGCACCTCATCCGCGTGCTCGCGCTCTATTTGTATGTATACCTGGCGCAGAACCCGTTCCTCGTGGACGATCTGCTCCTGCAGTCGGGCGGCGCGACGGCGGAGCTTCTAACCCAGGCGAGCAAGCTCGAGCTCGAGCTGCACTCGATGCTGCTGGCGTACGTGGAGAACGAGATCGCGAGCAACCAATTCGACGGCCTCGTGCAGGAGAAGCACGTGTTTTTGGCGATCAAGAAGCTCTTCCGCCTCGAGAAGGTCAAGGCTGCGACGCAGTGCCAGGCGCTCGTGGCGCTGCTCTCGACCTACCTGTCGCTATTACAGTCGCCCATCGTGCGCTGCGAGCCCTTCAGCATGCTCATCTCGACGCTCGAGTACCTCGCCAAGCAGAAGAAGAAGCAAGACGTGTCGCTGCCGCTGCTCTATCCGATTGTGAACGCCATCGACTCGCTCAGCATCGAGCAGCGTGAGTGCCTCGACGCGCTCACAACCTTCTGGAAGTGGCTCGCGGCTCGTGACCCATCGGAAATGGTACGGCGTGCGTGTGCTTGTGAACGTCCATTGTCTTTGTGAGGCTCAGGTCTGACCATTAAGTCTATGAACCCTGCTAATTTGACTTGTAGATCCTCGCTAAGATTGTCAGTCGCCACCACTCGGTGATCATCCAGATCGACGACGCGTCGTCACCATCAAAGCAAACAGAACGCACGCAGAACACTGACCTCGCGGAGCTCGGCGCGTGCTTCGTCGCGACGCTCCTGCACCACTCGGACCACATCTTCCGCCACGACCCCGAGGTACGTTTCAGTCGTTGAACTCCATCAACCTACCTTGAAGGTTTCCGAATGTCGACACCAAAGCTCATGCCTTGTGTATATCTTCGCTTGTGTCGCTTAAAGCAGTACTCGGACCTCCAGACACCACTTGAGAGTGATACTGAAGACGATGAGTCCGCTGAAGACGTTTCGGAGCCAGCCTCTCCGCCATCCACTCCACCAGCGACTCTGACGACGAAGACCCCGACGCTCCCACTGCTCAACACGGCCGAAGTGGAGGTCGCCACGCCTTCGCCTGCTAAATCCACCACAACCACCAGCAACAACAATGGGTCCAACGCTAAGGGCGCGTCCAAGTCCAAGGGCCGCCGCAAGAAGAAAGGCGGCGAGGACCAGAAGCTGCTCCAGGCCGTCGCCTCGGCCGCCGCGTCGGCCAAGCAGCAGCTTAAGAAGAAGGAGGAGGCGCTGGCCGCGGACGTGGCCAGCAGCGGCTTGCAGCCCGTGAACCCAGAGGACGAGTCGCTCCCGGCGGTGCTCTGTGTGACCATCGCCGCAGCCGCTGGCACGATCGCGGCCGCGCTCTGCGTCATCTTCACTTAATTCAGCCTGCAGCAGTCACGCCAGCCCAGCCACAGAAGCCTTCTAAGCCAACCAACCAAACAGTACAAGAAACAATCCATTGGCGGGCACTGCTGGCCAAGACGAGCAAGCTCTTCTCATCATCTCATTTCGCTTTCACGTTTTAAATTACCAAAACAACACGTACCTACCCCGCCAGAGTACAGCGTACTCCAGTTTCTTTGCGTCGGTCTGTACAGCCAAACCAAAGCACCAGACCATGTTCACAGTCAGAACCCGTACGCTTCTCGCGCGAACCCCACGAGGCCACGCACGCCAGGCGACACGGTGTGGAACGCAGTGGTGGCACACTGCTGCGGGTCGTCGCACGCGATGCCGATGCCGATGAGCACGCTCAGCGCAATGGACACGAGCGGGAACACGAAGTACACGAGGGCCACGCGCTGCTTGGACGACTCGGTTACTACTGCTGCTGCTGTGGCTGGTACACCCACAGTCGCTACCACGGCCTCCTCTTCCGACCGGTTCAGCAGATAGAGACACGTCGAGTTGAAACCGTAGACGACCGCAAGCAGCGGCACGCGGACGAGCATGTTCATCCACTCGGCGCGCACGTGGTAGAGCGCGAGCGCGAGCACCACGGGCAACACGACCACGAGCATGTTCAGCTGCGACAGCACGAAGAACGCGAGCACGATCAGTAACAGGATCACCGCCATCTTCGCGCCATACGCGACCTGGCAGCCCAGCACAGCCAGCGAGTTCGTTGCCCCAAACAGCGACAGCACGCCCGAGAACTTCGTGTCCTTCTCCTGGGGGCACACGGGCTTGATGAACGCGAGCTGGCGCAAACTCTCAAAGAACACAAGCGCCATCACGAGCAGCACAATCAGCAAGTTCACTTTCGTCACGAGCCACACAAACTTCTTGCGCTCACGCACGAGGTGCCGCCGCCACTCGATCTGCTCCTGCTGCACGCGCTTCACGCGCTCCTCTTCCTCTCTTTGCTTCTGCGCTTGGCGTTGCAGCTCGAGCTTCTCGACCACGAGCTGCTGCTTGAGACGGAACTTTTCGCCCATGCGCTCGCGCTTGTCGAGCTGCTTGGTGGCGTCACGCTTGCGGCGCTCGTTCATCTTCATGATGTCCTGCTTGCGCAGCTCGTCAAACATGCCGCGCAGCGAGTTCACGAGCAACATCGTGTTGCTACGGTTCGCGAGGATCTCGCCGGCTTTCAGCACTGCGTCCTTGCGCTCCGCGCCCATGCTCACAAAGTTGAGCGCGAGCGACTCGACGTTCTCCAGCACCTTCGCGTCCTTGTTGAAGATTGCGGCGCAGAAGTTCTCGCGCCGCGTGTTCTCGAGCGCGTACTGCGCGCGCTCAACCTCTTCAAAGTGCGTTACCTCAAGCATCTCGGCGCGGTCCACAAACTTCTCGAGCTTGCGCGTCAGCAGCACTTTTTCCTGCTCACTGTCACCAGCGCCACTGGCGGCAAACGAATGGCTGTGGTGAACTTGGCCGTTGACGGGACTCGTCGCGGCCTCGGTCGTCCTCGTCACCTCGAGCTTGGCCGACGATGTTGTCGCTCCATTAACGGTAGTGGAGCTGTTGAGGCTCAGCATTGCCTGCTGCAGCTCCTGCTTCACCTGGTGCTGCTCGTTGATCTCGTCAAAGGCCTTTACAAAAAAACTGAACTCGTCCTTGCTCGCCGAGCCATTCACTCGCGACGAGCCACCGCCCATGCTCGCGCTCAGGTTCATGCTGCTGCTGAGAGATCCATTTTGCTGGCGGCCGTTCTCGTCCAGCGCCGGCGCCGAGCTCTGACGCAAAGCTGACAACAGATTGACAAACTTGCCCTTCTGGATCGCCTCGCCTGCCTGCAGCTTGTCCATCAGCAGGTCCGAGATGCACGAACTGAGCTGCTGCACCTTGACGCTCTGCGCCGCGAGCTGCTGGACGCACGCATCGTGCGTTGTCAGCCACGCGTGCGTATCCGCGTAGCGCTTCCATCTCGAGGGCACGCTGCCGCTTACGGCCATGATCTCGATCACGACGTAGTCACCTGTGCTGTGAATTTGCTCGAGCCTGTCGATCACCTCTAGCAGCGTCATCTCCTTCTTCGTGTCCACGCGCTTTGGCAGACCCGTGAGCAGCAGCGACTCGTCGTCAAAGCTCAGCGCTGCGAGCTCTCGGTCAAAACTCGTCGCCGCGGCGACAAACTCGAGATGTCGAAGACGCGCCATCGCCACTTTGCGGATCAAAAGCGACGACGTCACCGGGTACTTACTGATCGACAGACTCAGCCGCTGCGCGTCCTGCTCGAGGAACAGACGGCGCAGCGTGCGCTGCTCCTGCACGTACTGCCACAGGTAGCGCACGAGGTTCCATGTGGACACGAGGATGAGCGCAAGCACGCACAGGCCGCAAATCACAACCACGAGCACGATCGCCTGCTCCGGCGTCGAGAGCTCCAATATCGAAATATCGCCGTTGCCGTCTTTGCTGTCGTCGTGCAGCAGTTGCCTCACGGTGGATTTGAATTGGGCGCTTGAGCTTGTTGCGAGCAATGTGCTCGCTGTTGTCTGCTGCTGCTCTTGCGTGTTCTTATCATTAACAGTGCGCTGACTGGTGAACACTGGGGAGATCGGGAGAATGCGCTCGACTTTGCTCTTGAACTCGCGGTAGCTCGCGGTGCGCGTCGGGGACGGGATACTTTTCGCTGCTGCTGTTGAAGGCTTCGGCTTCATGTATGCGTCTATAGTCACACATTCACAATGCACATATGCATTAGACACCATGAGCGACACAGCAAGATACGTCCGTTTATCACGTGCGAATAGCGTTCAGTACCTGGCTTTGCCGCGGCTTTCAGCAGCTCCGAGCCCTTGATGTCTTGCGCCTCGATCGCGATCTTCGGTCGCTCACTCGGCCCATCTGCTCACATGAATTTTTCATCACAAACACATCCACAGCACAGTTGATGAGCCACTCGCCGCCACACGTTTGGACAATTATCCAACGAGCTAAACGAACGAACGCCATCCTTACCTGAGAACGAAAAGTCCTGCACGCGGATCTCGACTGCATAACACAGACAACACATATACAAATCATAGGCCAACGCCCACAGTCAGTACGCACAAGCTTTCCATCAACCCAGCCATATAGTATCATCACCACAGACAGCGCAAAGACCAACAAGACGCCGTCCGCACCTTCCGAGGCGACTGCTCTGGAGGCCGCGGCGGCGACGGACAGGACGAGCGCCAGCGCGAGCGCCCTCGTGAGAAAAGAGCGCGTGCGCATACCCACGTGTCTGTCTGTACGAGTACGTCTGCGTCGCTTGGTCTCCGATGTTCCTTCGCTCACACGCACGGCCGCAGTCTCGCTCTCGTGCTGTGGCAGCTTTTTTTCGCGCGTTGATTGATTCTGCGGATGAAACCAGGAAAACCCTCTGAAAGCACTTGGGCGAGAAACGAGCAGAAATTGTTTGGAAGAGTGACATTGCAAAACAGAAGAGTGACATACAGTCATTTGTGATTTTGTTCCGCACCATCACAAGGCGCACATGAGCCTTGCTAGATCTACCATCGGAGCCTTATGATGTGGAGCTCATGGCCTCTCTTGTATCATTATTGTTTGATTTGTAGTGGCCTCTTTCGCATTGTGACCGTCGTCAGTCCGCCACTTCCAGCTGGCGGTGTTTTCTCGTCTTTCTAAATATCCAAATTCATCTTTCAAACTTCTTTGTCGTGATCTTTGTGTTCTGTGTTCATCCATCACTTCCATCGTCCGCAGAACTCGCATCAGTCCTGCTTGGACTTGTACACCTCTTCTTCCTCCACGGACACGTCCTGGCTCCTTGCTATCCTGTGGTCCGGGATAGTCTGCAGCTGGATCGCCTGGCCCAGCGACGCAAACATGTCGGCGGTGAACCCCACGGGTAGCTTTGGCACTTTGCGTTTGAGTTCGCCCAGCACCTCTTCCGCATACGGTTCGCGTCGTTGCGTACCATCGAGGCTCACGGCACGACTCGCTCGTCGCGTTCGTGACCGCTTGCGAGCCTGAATGAGCTGCTGGATCGCCTGGAACGACTTGTAGAGCTCCTGCAGCCGCGTCCAAGCGCCCGTGATCTCCAGGTTGTTCTCCGACAGGTCCTGCTGAATTGCATCCATTTGACTCTCGATGCGCTCATTCGATAGCCCGTGCTCCTTCAACGGGATCTGCTCCAGCACCTGCAGGATGTCGGCCAGTCGCACGGTCTCCTTGTCCAACTGGCTCACGGGCAACGACGCGATCATCTGGCCGACGTCGTCTGCGGCGCTGCTGCTGCCATCACCGCTGAGCTCCTGCTTGAGCTTCTCAGCGAGTACTAGGAACTGCAAATGACAGAGTCGGATCAGCGCGTTCTGCCGGACAAAGCGCTCGGAAACGGACTCGTCGTCGCGTATTGACTCGCGCTTTCTGCTGTTGTATGGCTTGTGCACCTGGGCGCCTTCTCCATCGGAGAACGTGTCGTCCTGTTCGCTGCCAGACGATACAATAACCTCAAATACGGGGAGCGCCTTGGGTTTAAATCCGAGACAGCGCTTGACGAAATGACAGAAAGATGATGTGCCAAAGTACACGACGTTCGCGATGCAGAGCACGAAGAACACGAGCAGCAGTGCGTCTTGATTCGAAAGTGTCTCGTGCTCCTGCTCCTGCTTGGTATCTTTCAGGCTGTCATCGAACGCCATTGCTGCATGGCATGCGTACGAGAAAGAAGAGAGCGATCACGTAAGTTCCTATCTACATAGACAACTCAAATGGGTCATGCACGACGCTTGCCGCACCTAAGATCGCGTCGTAAATCTCGGATCCTTTCATGTCCTTCGCCTCGATCTCAATCACCGGACGCTCCGTCGGGCCATCTGCACACAGAGCACACCACAGAGAGCCACACACAGAAGCGAACGCTAAAATGGCATTTGTCGAAAGAACAACAACAATGCGACGCATTCAATCGGCAGACTCACCGCTGAACGAAAAGTCCTGCACGCGGATCTCGATCTTCGGCTTGCTTGTTGCTATTATGCACACAGACACACAGGAAAAGCTCATTGTTAGCACAACATGATTAAGCGGCGTAATGAGAAAGCCAAAGGTTGTCAGCAAGATGAAGACGAAAGGCTTACGCTTGGTCGTGAGTGCGGCGGCCGCGTCGTAGGCGCCGACCATGGTCTTGCGTGCGTTCACCGAGAGCACGAGCAGCAACAGCAGCACGTGACGCGCGCTCTGCAGCGCCATCGTCGCAGACGCCGCAGCAGAACACGAGGACGCCGCGCGCGCATGCATCGATCTCTCTGGTGTTCACGACGACGTCGTCGTTCTTCTTCGTCAGTTCAATCTCGTTCGTTGCCTTGTGGAAAATGAGCAAGTCAGAAAAGCTCTTCGGGTGCATCAGCCCTCGAAAGAGTGTCTTTTCCCCTCGATATAGTGCCATTTAGTGCCTCTTGGTCGTTATCAGATCTGCACTTGCTGTGCAGGGGTTGAAAATGGGAGGAAAATGCCCACGAGGCGGCGCGTGAAACTTCGCCACTGCGCACGTGTGCGCTTGTGTGCAACGGCTCACTCGCATCTTCATGGTCTGCCACTGCCAGTAATACATGTGTATGCATGTACTTACCACGACGGTCGGTTTGGCTTTTTGTACCCATGTTCAGCTCAACTGTTGCACTTGCGCTTACAAAAAACAACAATACGCTCCTGTGTATTGGTATATGTATTGAGACGTCACAATGACAACTGAACAGCTCCACGGCAGTTGAAGGCACCGCATAGCTCGTAGCTCCTAAATAACGCTCGACTGCACACCGATGGACGACCTGCGACCCTGTGCCGGCGACGCCGCTGCGTCCGAGTACCGCTGCTGGCCCGCGCGGCGGTCGTGCAGCACGCTTTGGCGCAGCGGCACGACGTCGCTCTCGTCGTGATCAGACATGCGTCTCGCAAGCACGCCCGCCATGCCCTTGCTCGCGCTCACGTCCACGTGCTTGTGGAGGTCGATGCAGCTCTCCGCGATGTCCGTGTTGGGCGCCGATGGGTCCAGGCGGTGGTACACGCGCTGGATATTGGGCAGCGCGTGGTGGGCCGTCTTGCGAAGCTCGCGACTCGCCTTGGGGTCCTTCGTGCGCTTATTCTGGACTTCCAGCGGGGATTCCTCGGGTAGCTCAATGAAAATGAATCCGGCGTCCGTGGAGGTGATCGTGGGCAGCTCCCAGGCTTTCAAGCCAAGCTCGCTGAGGTATTCGCGCACGACGGCATCCCTGTGGCTCGCCGGGATCGCGGCTGAGACCACGCGTACGTACTCCTCGACTTGGAGCAGCACCTTGGACTTGTGCGAGCGCAGCCGGATCCAGAAGACCAGGGAAGCCATCCAGACGAGGTTGATGAGCGAGAAGGCGCCAACCGAGAAGCTCAGGAGGCCGTCCTCCTTCCACGACGGGAAGATCTTGACGAGCGACGGGAAGAGCGAGTTCTCGAGCGTCACGAGGCACGTGACGACGAAGCAGAAGAAGACGTACTTGTCGAGCGACGTGAAGTACGAGACCTGCGGGATGAGCGACGCCACCTGGGATTTGAACGTCACGGCTGTGAGCAACAGCGTAATCACGATCTGCAGCCGCGAGCTTGTGTCCATGAGCTCGCCCGTGTTATCCTGCGGCGCGAAGGTCGTGAAGCACAAGTACGTGATAATTGCCGACGGCACGGCAACATTCGTGAAGTAGTACCCGCTACGGCGCTCAAGCATGATCTCGAACTCAATCGCCTTCTTCGTGGGCGTGTCGTGTACGGCGCCAATGAACACCTTGTCGTCGTACACGACGTTGAACACATTGCCCAGCTTAAAGTACTCGCGCGCGAACTTGCCCGACTCGACGGGCGCAGGTGTGATGACCAGCGAAGGGCGCACGCCATTGCCCATGGAGAAGGCGAAGTTGAGCTTCTGCTGGTCGTAGGGGAAGTTGTAGAGCGACATCTCCTCGGAGAAGACAGCGATCGAGCGGCGACTGTACTTTAAGTGGCTCAGCGGCTCCTTGATACCTTCGTGCGGCTGGTGGAACGGGTCCTGGAATTCCACGAGCCCAGCGAAGGCCAGTACCGTCGTGATCGCCTTCTCCTCCTGCATGCTCGTGACGTTGGCGAACTCGAACTCGTCCTCGTTAAACTCGAATAGGTCGAGCAGCTCGCGCAGTACCGAGTCCTCCCAGATGGCCGTGATCGCCGAGAGCGTCACCTCCCACGTCACGTCGGCTGTGAACGTCTGCGCGACAGTGTCCACGGACGTGATGCTGTTCACTGTGAGGTACACCTCGATCGGCGCGAAGCCCGCGAGCAGCTTGACGTGCACGGGCGTGTTCGCCGGTGGCGTCGTAGTCACTGGTGCACCGACCTTTGAAGGTGGCAGCGCCGTGCGCAGGTACCAATGGCTCTTGTTCTTCCACATACCGAGGTGCATCTTCCAGTCAAAGATCGTGAGCGGCGGGTCCGGGATGGCCACCTGCTGTCTTGCCAGGAGCTCGTCGTTCATGGCCTCGACCTCCTCGTGGTTGAGTTCCGTCTTGCGCCACGCGAGGCACTGGAGGAAGCGGTTCTCGTGGCCCACCTTGTGCACTTTCCAGATCCCTCCGAGCGGAAACCCGAGGCTGATGAACTCAAAGTGGCGCAGCAGGGCTTGCGGGATCGGGTCCTGGAGCTCGCAGTCGAGGTGGTAGAGGATGCGGTCCGTCTGGATGTCCACTGCCGCGTGGTCCAGTCGCACGGAGTACTTGAGCAGCGTGCTGGACCACTGCTGCGCCTGCTCGACGGTGCTGCTGCTCGTCATGGCGCCTGTGGCGTTGATGCCGGTGAACGTGGGCGTCATGTCGGAGTTGCGTGCCGTCGAGGTGGCCGTGTAGCTTGTGCTCATTGGAGAGCGAGCGCGAATGAGACGACTGCCATGGGGCGGGCCAGTCGCCGCGAAACCTCCTGACGGACTAAACATACGTGGGTGCAGAACGCCACGCCCCCATCTTGCAGGCACCCGGCTGTTGGTCAGAGGGGTGATGAAGAGCTCGTCTGGTTGTTAGGTGCTTCCAGGATTTGCTCCTTGGAAGATGATGACGAGTACTGTACTTACTTACGAATACTTGTATAGATTGCCTTTAGACTGTTTATCTTGACTGACGCCCGTGTCTGCTCTTGTTCAATGGTATTATTCTACCAGGAAACCTCTGTACGAAGAAAGATGGAGCAATAGCTTACGAAACCGGATTCGAAGGCATTTTCCGAGTGCAACCAAATTGTGTTTGGTGATTACTAAGTACGTGAGCCCGTTTCAAGAGGCCGTCACACTAGATCTCTCGCTTGCGCGTAGTGCTCACACTCGCAGCGAGGCGAAAAACGACATTGTCAGCAAAATCTCAAATCCAAGAGCTCCTGTCTTGCACCCACGCGTGCACTTCAGCAAGCCAAAACTACGCAAATACGTATCAGATCAAAGCGAGACGACCTCCAGTATAGTACTAAACCTACTCTGAAGAAACTGCCTCTCGGAATACTCACCTTGACAGGGATTACCATCACGTCTGTCAACATGACAGTACTCCGAAGCAGGAACTGGGAGCTCTACCATGCTGCAATGCCCACTAAAGTCTGTAGGCTTTGAACAACAACACTTCGAGGTACATTTTCACTTGTTCGCGTCATTTCTGTTCACACATGCACTGTTAGACGCTGGATTTCATGTACGAGATGCACTGTCACTACGTCGACTTGTCCTTGTAGGCGCTGTAGGGCGTCGTGGGCAGCAGGTCGTCCTGGACATTGACATTCACGACCACCGAGGCGTTCGAGCCCGCGTACTCCTTCGCGACGACCGCTGCCACGCCTTCAGCCGGTGGTGGGGCTCCTGCCGACCCGACGGGCGAGTTGACGCGGATGCCAATAGCACCGGCGCCACCGCCACCGACAGGCGACAATAGCACCGAGCTCGCAATTCCACCGCTGTGCGTTGTGGCCATCTCATTGTAGAACTTCTGGATCGACGGCAGGTCGCGCAGTGCCTGCTTGCGGAAGATACCGCTCGTGGGCTCGTGCGGTGACTTCTCCTTGACCTCGGTCGGCGAGTCGCTCGGCAGTTGCACGAAGAGGTCGCCGCGCTTCGTGGTCGCGAGCTGCGGCATGGCCCATTCCTTGAACTCCATCTTGCGCAGGTACGCGCGCAGCACGACCTCCTTGTCCTTGTTCGGGATCGCTTGTGCGATGATGCGCACGTACTCGTTGATCATGAGCAGGATGCGGCAGCGGTAGTTGCGCATCTTGACCCAGAGCATGATGTAGGCGCCCCAGACGAGGTTGAGAATCGTGAAAGCGCCAAAAGAGATCCAGAGTAGGCTGTTCTCCTTCCAGTTATCCTTGCCGATGAATTTGGCAAACATGGCGAAGAGCGCGTTCTCGAGCGAGACGGCGCATGTGATGAGGAAACAGAGGAAGACGTACTTGTCGAGCGACGTGAAGTACGACACCTGCGGGATCAAGGCCGCGAGGTTGTACTTGAACGTGACGTTCGTGAGCAGCAGCGTGATCACGATCTGCAGCCGCGAGCCCGTGTCCATGAGATTGCCATCTCCGTCCGGCGCGTACGAGATGAAGGTCAGGTACGTGATGATCGCGGCCGGGATGCCGACGTTCGTAAGATAGTACCCGCTCTGCCTCTCAAGCATCATCTCGAAGCGGATCATCTTGTTCGAGCCGTTGTCCACGACTTTGCCTACGAAGAGCTTGTCGCCAAAGACGACATCAAAGACATTGTTGAGCTTGAAGTTCTCGAGCGCAAAGCGCCCCGGTGGGTCCGCTGCGGGCGGTGCGATCTGGAACGACGGTCGTATGCTCTTGCCCATGTTGAACGAGAACGTGAGCTTCTGCTGGTCGAACGGGAAATAGTAGAGCGACATCTCCTCGTTGAACTGCGCGATGACGCGCCGCGTGTACTTGAGGTGATACAGCCGTTGCGTCACGAGCTCCTGCGAGATCACGAACGGGTCGAGGTACTTGATGCGCCCCGCCGGCTCGAGGATTGACATGATCGGCTTGGCGTCGTGCACGTCCGTGACGTTGGTGAACTCGAGCTCATCCTCCTTGAACTCGAGGATGTCGAGCAGCTCGCGCAGCGCCGAGTCCTCTCGGATCGCAGTCAGTCCGGGAAAGTTGAGCGTCCACGTCACGTCGGCCGAGAAGCTCTGCGCGACCGTGTCGACCGCAGTGATGCTGTTGATCACGAGAGAGACCTCGACGGGAGACGGCCCGACCAGCAGTGTCGCAGTGAGCAGTGTGTCCTCGGGGATCGCCGCGGGCTCCTGGATTGTCGGGGAGATTCCGATTTCATGCACAAACCAGTGATTGCGTTTGTCCCACGTGCCGAGCTGCATCTTCCAGTCAAAGAGCGTCTGTGGCGGCGGGTGAATCGGGCGTCTTGGCGCTGGCGTGCCATCCTCCACACTAGCAAACGAGGGTTCGACCGGCAGCGGCTCGTACTTCTTGGCGATCTCCGTGACGTCTTCGGGCGTGAGCTCAGTCTTCCGCCACGCGACGCACGACACGAAGCGATTGTCCTGGTCGATACGCTGCACTTTCCAGATGCCGCCGAGCGGATAGCCCATGCAGATGAACTCGCAGTGCGCGAGGAACGTCGCTGGGATCGGCTGCTCGAACTCGCAGTGCAGGTGATAGAGAATGCGGTCCGTCGTGATGTCGAGCGCCACGTGCTCGAGGCGCAGCGTGTAGTCCACGACGACGCTGCTCCACTCCTGCGCCTCCTCGATGGTCACCTCGTGCGCGGTGCCGCCCGGGTTGCTGCTCGTGCTCAGGCGCGTCTCGTCCATGGCGGTGCGTGCACTCGCTGCGCTGCTGCTGGAAGAATGGCGAATGAAGAGCGACATGAGTTCTGGGTCCATGTGGACACTCTATTTAGGAGCGTAACGGTACGCGTACAGTTGACACACTTGTCTCAGCTATGTCAACGTGACGAAAGAGTGTGTTACAGATTTACCACCACACATTCTTTCTGAACCCATTCATTCAGTCACCTCTTGCGAAGGCACCGAATGAACAGAGACTGTAGATGAAGCGAAGAAGGCTCTACAGTGCAGTACTGTTGTACTGCGTCTGGGCTTGGACAAATGCAGCACGCATGAGTGCCTTTAGCCCGTTCGCTGTGCCACCAAAAGCAGTACTCGCACATTGACGGTGACAAATTAGGACCTGGACGACTCATTGCATGCTGCCTGGCGTGGGAGGAAGCCAGCGCCGAGGCCGTTGTTGCGACACTCGATCGCAAAAGATACACTCGCGCGTGTGTGTGTGCGAGAGAGAGGAGAGCCTGCGCCTGAGAGTTCAACCACAACGCTTTGCTTTCATGACCACGATGCGGCTTCTTCACTGGCACCGCACGCCAGCTGCGCTAAAATTATTTCTGATCACGAACGACCAGCTGAGCGACAACCTATTACTACCGTATCACGAGCAGAGGCGGTGGCCTCTGGCGTGGTAAGTCGGTGGACGTGAAGAGCTCCAGACACAACAATTCATTCACTTTGGTTGTCAGTGGCGGGAAACAAGAACTTGTCGCACCGCTGAGCTGCTGGAGCGTGAGCGGCTGTTGTGAAATGAAGGGGCATCGTCTGCTCGCCGCCGCTGGTTCCGCTCGTGATCGTCGTGCCTAATGCCGTCCAGCAAAACCACCTCCGCTAACACGATGAGTAACAAGCGACATGTGTGAGCATCGAGTCTCCGGGTCATCACCATCCTCCGTCCAGGACTCATTGGGGACCAATAACCCGTATAACGAACTGATCGCCAATGGTGTCAGTGGGCTTTGTGTGTGTTTCGCATTCGGCTGATTTGATTCGCTTTATATTGAGCTTAGGCTTCTACTGTCGTAGTAAAAGTGTTAAATAGAATACACATGTAGCTTTTCAGTCGCCGTGGGCGAAGAACCGCGAGCTGCTGGCGCGATTGCTGTGTCTGCTGCGCCTCGCGTCCTGGATGTTGACCACGACCGACGTGTTGCTGTACTCCTTGGCCACGACGACCGCCACGCCCTCGGTGGCCTTGGGAGATCCAGCGGGCGAGGACGACACGGGCGACGGCACGGGGCTCGTGCAGTACGGATCGAGCTCGTGGAAGTACTTTTGGATGGCCGGCAGGTCGCGCAGCGCCTGCTTGCGGATGATCCCAGACTCGTGCTTGGCCTTGTGGTGCTCCTCCGTAGGCGAGTCGCTGGGTAGCTTCACAAACACATCCCCGCGCTTGGTCGTGAAGAACGCCGGGAGCATCTCCGGTTTGTACTTGTGCCCCTCGAGAAAGCCGCGCAGCACCTGCTCCTTGTGGTGGTTCGGGATCGCATGTGCGATCACGTGCACGTACTCGGTGACGACCATGAGCGCCTTGATGCGCAGGTTGCGCTCGCGCGTCCAGCGGTAGAGATACACGCTCCAGACGACGTTGATGAGTGTGAAGCCCCAAACGGAGAACCAGAGCAGGCTGTACTCGTGCCAGGAGCCCGAATGGGAGTCGAAGAAGTTGGCCACAAGCGGGAAGAGCGCGTTCTCGGTCGCGACCACGCACGTGATGATGAAGCACGCGAAGACGTACTTGTCGAGCGTCGTGAAGTACGAGACCTGCGGGATGAGCGACGCCACCTGATTCTTGAACGTCACGGCCGTGAGCAGCAGCGTAAGCACGATTTGCAGTCGCGCGCCTGTGTCCATCATCTGGAGACCTTTCTTGTCGTTCGCCACACTCACGTCGTCCGTATTCTGTTCCTTGAGCGGTGCGTAGGACGAGAAGCACAAGTACGTGATGATCGCGGCCGGGATCGCGACGTTTGTGAGGTAGTACATGCTGCGGCGCTCGAGCATCATCTCGAAGCGGATGAGCTTGGTCGCGTTGTGGTCCACGACGTTGCCGATGAAGAGTTTGTCGCCACACACGACCTTCCACACGTTACCGAGCTTGAAGTTCTCGAGTGCAAACCGTCCGGGGTCACCCGAGACCGGCACGATCGGGATGAACGGCGCGATGCTCTTGCTCATGTTGAACGAGAACGTGAGCTTCTGCTGGTCGAACGGGAACGAGTGCAATGTCATCTCTTCATTGAACTCGGCGACGAGGCGCCGCGAGTACTTGAGGTGGTGCAACCGCTGCGTCACGGTCTCCTTGGGCACAAACGGGTCGAGGTACTGGATGCGCTCGCCCTTCTGCGACAGCGTCGTCACGATAGGTTTCTCCGAGTGTACGTCCGTGATGTTGGAGAACTCGAGCTCCTCCTCGTTGAACTCGAGCAGGTCCAAGAGTTCACGAAGCACCGAGTCCTCGCGGATCGTCGTGATACCCGGCAGCGTGAGCTCCCACGTCACGTCGGCTGTGAACCGCTGTGAGACTGTG
>JAASGT010000382.1:0-27741 GCA_023334315.1 Globisporangium alternatum | reverse complement strand
ATGACATCGAAGCGGAAGCGCTACCGGCAGAGCAGGCGCGTGTTCCAGATGTTCCGGCGCGTGAAGGCCATGATCGCTGACATGCACCAGAAGATGTCGAGCTGGCTTTCGAAGAACTACAAAGAAGTTCTTCTTCCGTCGTTCCAGACCTCCGACATGACTTCGAAGCAAAAAAACATATCGAGCAAGACGTCGCGCGCGATGCTAACGTGGTCACACTACAAGTTCAAGATGCTGCTCGATTACAAGATGAAGCGATCCGGCGGGAAGATGGTCGTGTGTGAAGAGCACTACACGACGAAGACGTGTTCACGCTACGGGAGAATCAACCGATTTTCTAATACATTACAAGGTAAGCCCTAACATGGACAAAACTACCAGAAATGGAAATTAATCTTGAATATTACCCACATTTCTGCTTTCATAAATGACTTGGTTCCAGTATTAACCAGGTTTCCGATACATTACAAGGTAAATCCTAGCCTGCCAAAGCTACCAGAAATGGAAATTAACCTCGAATAAGATCCACATTTCTACTTTTTGATTTTTTGGCGCCAACAAAACGCTCAGATATGTTGAAGCAAGCTCTCTTCATTCACATACTGTTACGCTCTGGTTTGCGAATTCCGCACAGTCGTCAAATACCAAACCATTTTGCTGCTCACCTTTTGGTCATAAAATCAAACTATTGCACTTGAGTGGCGATAGCAATGCCAGTGTCATTCTTGCAAGGCTCTCCTCAGACAAGAAGACAAGAAGTCAAGAAGACAAGAGGAAGCTCCGCGCGTGAAGCAGAGAGAGAGAGAAGAGAAACCAGCACCAACAGAGAACAAACTACAGAGTGCGATGGTGAATCTCACGAACAACGCGGTGGCAATGCTCTACAACAAGCAGGTGCCCGACGGCTTCGAGCCGTGGCTTCAGGTCATCGACACGAAGAAGATCAAACCCGCCAGTGGAACCGGTGGCGACCGCTACAGGTGCGAGCTTGCTGACGTCGTGTGTCTATCTATGCATCGAACATGGACTCACTCTTTTTCTATTTGCTCGTATGTGCGTTGTCGTTACTGAGCAGAATCGTGCTCTCGGACGGCGCGTCGTACATCAGCGGCATGCTTGCCACCCAATTGGCTCCAGTACGTTTTCTCATCTTGCTGCTGTGTTTACCTTTCTTGTCGCCAACCTGTGCACTCATACGTTTGCTCGTTTGCTTGTGTCTACAGCTCATGGAGAGTGAGAGCTTGAAGATGAACTACGTGGTGCAGTTGAAAGATTACATTGGCAACGACGTGCAGGGCCGCAGGTAACAAACCGACCGACCCTTTTCGTACTTGCGTTGATATTTCACTTAACTGACTGACGTGGTTCCGCTACTGTTGTGTGTGAATATGCAGAATCCTTATTGTGTTGAGCATCGGAGAGATCATCCCTGGTTACGAGCGCATTGGGTCACCTCTGAGCATCGAAGGCGCGAAGGGCGCACAGGTGCCGCCAGCCACCGCCAGCGCACCGCCAACTTTGAACGCCCACCCTCCACCACAGCAAGCTGCTGCCCAGTCCGGCTACCAGCAGAACTCCATTTACAACGCCCCACCAGCGGCGCAAGCTCCACAGTCGTACAACGCGCCAAGCTACGCGCAGCCTGCGAAGCCAGCTCCGTCTGCGTACAACCGCGGCCCGGTGGTGCGCCAGGACCCGAACGTCCGCATTTCGGACATCCATAGCTTGAACCCGTACGCTGGCGGCCGTTGGACGATCAAGGCGCGCGTCACGACCCGCGCGCCGATCAAGAACTGGACGAACGCGCGCGGCCAGGGCAAGCTCTTCAGCTGCGACTTACTGGATTCCAAGGGCGGCGAGATCCGTGCGACGATGTTTAACGACGCTGTGGACAAGTTCTACGAGTTGCTGCGTCCCGGCGGCGTGTTCTTCTTCACGGGCGGCAAGATCAAGATGGCGAACCGCAAGTTCTCGAACGTGGACAACGACTACGAAGTGAGCTTTGACCAGAACTCGGAGATCACGCCCGCGCCCGAGGACGCGCAGATCTCGCAGATGAACTACGCGTTCAAGAAGATCGCGATGATCGAGACGCTGCCTGCGGACTCGAACGTGGACGTCATCGCCGTCGTCAAGACCGTCGGCCCCGTGAGCGAGATCATGTCCAAGGCCGGCAAGCAGCTCTTCAAGCGCGACATCTCGCTCGTGGACGACTCCAACGCCGAGATCAAGTGCACGATGTGGAACGAGCAGGCGCGCGAGGACTGCTCGAGCTGGACGAACAACGTCGTGGCCATCAAGGGCTGCCGTGTGAGCGAGTACAACGGCCGCTCGATCAGCTCGGGCTCGGGCTCGAGCTTCGCCGTGAACCCGACGATTCCGGAGGCTGGCCATCTGCTTAACTGGTACAACACTGGCGGCAGCTCGGCGGCGGCCAAGTCGCTGAGCTCGGGCGGCGGTGGTCTGGGCGGCGGTATGGGCACGTTCGCCGAGCGCGCCGTGGTGAGCGACATCAAGTCGAAGCAGCTCGGCTTTGGGCAGAAGCCCGACTACATCACCGTGAAGGGCACAGTGAACTTCATCAAGCACGACACGGGCATCTACTACCAGGCGTGCACCAAGTGCCAGAAGAAGGTCGTGCCGGATGTGGCGCAGAACTTCACGTGCGAGAAGTGCCAGACGTCGTACAAGACGTGCGAGAACCGGTACATCCTTTCGGTCGTTGTGCTCGACCACACGGGCTCGACGTGGACGACGTGCTTCAACGACCAGGGCAAGGTCGTGCTGGGCGGCCGCACGGCCGACGAGATTGGCGAGCTGCGCGAGACGAACCCGTCGCAGTTCGAGGCAGCGTTCAAGGAGGCTTTATTTAAACAGTACGTGTTCCGCCTGCGCGTCAAGGCTGAGAACGTGCAGGAGGAGCTGCGTGTCAAGGCCGGCGTCGTGAGCCTCGAGCCGATCAACTACGTGACCGAATCCAAGGACCTGCTGGCGGCCATCGCTCAGTACAACTAAGCGAAGCTGCAGCCAGACGAGTAGCGCAGGGTCGCTTCGAATATATAGTGAACACACGAGTGGTGTCTACGAGACGAAGAGCCCAGAATTTCCAGGCAGGTGACTAGGCTGAGTCCTGAACTCGTTCGATCTCATGAGCTGAATACCGAATTGAAACAACTTTGTCAGACAGTGGTGATTGTGTCTATTGGATGTGAGGCTACTGCTTGTAGCTTGCTGTTTTCGGCCGCTGCTGCTGCCGAGGCGGAGCTGGCTGCTGATGTACTGTTGAGGCTGAGGCTGTTGGCTTGTGGTGCTCGTCCTTGAGCTCAAGCTCGCGGCGCTGGATGATGTAGAAGGGTGTGTTCTTCTGGATGAAGGGCGCGGACGCGAAGATCCCGGCCTCGCGTGGGACGTCATGTGTCGTGGCTTTGCCGATCGCCGTGCGGAAGGGACCGGCGGTCCACTTGAGCTTGCTCTTTTGGCTCTCGAGGAGCTCGCGCTCGCCCGTGCTCACGTACGGCGCGTCGTTCACGACCGAGTAGAACTGCTGCTTCTCCTCGTCGCGCATCCGGTTGAACTTGTGGATCGCGCAGTAGGGCTTCTCCAATTCGTTCTTCTGTGGCACGCGCACGCGGCGATGATGGTGCTGCTGCTGACTATATGAAGGAGACGTGTGGTGCTGGGGCTTGGTCGCCTCGGGTCTTTGATTCGTAGAGCCAGAATGGTCCACCTCGGGGCGATCAGTTCCAGAGTCATCCACCTTGTTCCCAGCTTGGCGCTGGCTGTATGGCTCGACTCGGTCGTTGTTGTTGTTGTCTTCAGATGTAAAAGCTAACTTGGAGAAGAGGCTCGCTGTTGTGATTCTCTGCATCGTCTCCTGCTGACGGGCGTCTTCCGCGTGGACATTATGGGTAGTGTCCTCACCAGATGGACGTATCAATGCGGACGGGTACGCGGACCGCGACGTCTTGATTGTACGGATCGGCTGCGTCACCTTCGATGCGCTGCGAGAAGGGCCAGCAGACACGGGCCGACAGCGCTTGGGGGACGTCCTACCTGACGTCACAAACTGCCCATCCGTGGTGGACTTGTTGAAGAAGTGGTCACTATATGGGGGACCACCGCCACCACTGGTGGACACTGTGTTGAGCCTGCTGCTGGTGGTTGAACTATGCAGCACGGACTTTGTCTGCGCCTGGTTGAGTCGATCTTTCAGGCGCGACGAGCCACTGATCGCCGAGACGTAGCTCCTGTCAATGTGCGCGTGGACCTTGAGCTCCTCGTATTTGGCCAGGACAAAGTTTCTCAGCAGCCGCACGCTCTCTGGGTACTCTTTCGAGATCGAGAAGTGCGTCCCCACACAGTTGCCAAACTCAACGAGCATGGGGCCGCGACTGCTGTCGAGCAGAACGCGGTACCGGTTGCCACCCGTGCTCGCGATCTCCTCGTCCAGGTCCCACTTGCTCTTGCAGTTGGCGAGGAACTCGCGGTGCGGGAAGCCCGTGAAGAGCGCGTGGCTCGCGAGCTCGAGGCGGATGCAGCACTTGGTCTCGCCCCGCTTGGAGAGGTACAGCTGGTGGCTCAGCTCGGACCCGACACCACCACGATGGTGGGCCGCTGGTTTGGTGCCGGCGCGCGCCGAGTTGGTCTTGGCGCCGTAGTCCCGCGCGTGGTCGCTCGAGTGGCACACGAGCCCTGTGTTGCCCTTGGGGATCCAGCAACGCTCTTTCGAGCCAAAGACGAAAAAGTCCCCGGACTTGGTGTCCAAGAGCACGTCGCATGAATGGAACTGCGGCTGCTGTTGGCTCGCTGAGCTCGGTGGCAGCGGCAGGATCGCCTGGATGTCGTCGATGTGACTGCCGCGGCCCTCGTTGTTCATGACGCGAAAGTGCTCGCCGCCCGTGGAGCACACGTAGGCGAGCAGGCCGGCACCAATGCCGCTCGCAAACACACACTTGCCCGTCATCATGCACATCTTGGTGAGCAGCGCAAGCTTGCGCATGCCTGGGGACCACGGCAGCGCGCTTGAGTCGCCGTCCACGAGCACAAAGTCGAGCAAGTCGAAGTTCGTGATGCTCTGCGGGGTCGCGAACTCCGAGTGCATCTCAAAGAGGAACTCGTCCAGCTCGTTGCGTGCTCGCTCCTGATTCGGAGGCAAACAGATAGCAAGTCAGAAAGTGATATGCTAGTGGTGAGGGTGCCGAGGTGTACTGAACGCGTAAATAAGGCAACACAACGCACCACGAGCTCGATGTCGGTCACCTCAGTCTTCTCGAGCTCCTTGACCACGCACCGGACGTGCTGGCGGAACTTGTCGAAGCGCTCCAAGCCGCGCTTGTTACCCACGGGGTACGCGTTCACCAGCAACACGCGCATGCGGTCCGCTCGCTCTCAGCTGCACGACAAACGACTTCAGCTCAATCAGCTAGTCTCGCATTAAAGCACGCTACCAGCTTGGGCCTGAATCGCCTTTGGCTTCCATGAGAAGAAGCCCAGAAATAGCGGCAGCGCTGCTGTTCTCCAAGGCGTTCAGCTTCGCTTTTCTCAGATGTCTTGGACCCTTTGCCTTCTTCCTAATCTTACATGACAGGGCGAGCGCGCAGCACTCGAGAGAGCGATGGCCCATGGTGATACTGGCGATCCTGCTGCAGCGCCGCTGCAAGCGTATCCGGAGTGGCCCGAGGGGCTCGGCGACCCACAGCTCCACGTTCTCGACTGCTCGAATGCGCAGAAGGTGACTACAAAGAGCCGAAAAGAGATTGTCGCCGAGTTTCGCGCCAAGGACACAGCGTCTGTAGCATCAGCAGCCTTGAGCCGTGTATCAATCAGGAAACCGCAGACCAAAGACTTTGAAGACGCGCTGTTCCCAGTGGTTCGCTTTGCTCGTTAGCTTCTGAGGCGCTGGCCCGTGTGAAACTAACTGATGGACTGACTGAGGTGTTGCGTAGCGCAAGTGCAGCTTTCAGATCCAGTGCCATCGTGGAGAGGCGACCAAGAAGTGCCACAACTGCGCCAAGTCAGTAGTGCCCTGACTCTCGAGCCTTCTGCTACTCTGAGCTTTCAAAAGTCTGAAGAGGGCTGAGCCACAATGTCTGTTGACGCGCTGGCAGGTTTGATGAGCAGAAGCTCGGCTACTACTGTGACGCATGCTTTGCCGCGTGCCATCCCGCGTATCGCCTCGGCCATTCGTGGACCCTGATCCAGGACGAGGTCAACCAGGAGCAGGAGTGGGCGTCTCACATCACCAAGTGAGCTCTCATATCTGCTCAACCCCACTACACACATTCGACTGACTTTATCTTGTCTTCGTAGGCTGAAGCTCGAGCAAGACGCCCAGGAACTCCAGCTCCTGCTCTCAGAGACCCAGCAATTCCTGCAGCACCCGCGGATAATCTCCTCTGCCAGTGTACCGCCACCGACGACCGCACGACCTCCTGGGTCGTCCAAGACAGCGAAACGGAAGCTGCCCACGCTGGCCATCCCACCACCGCCCAAACACCTGCTAGCTGGCCCTCCTCCTCTCCACAAAGCCTCGGGCGAGATCGACTTTTGCGCGACGTACACGGCCATGGCGTTGCTCCAGGGCACGCTCCGAGAGCTCATCGAGCAGATCCACACAGAGTTGGCGCGCAAGCCGCCGCTCACGAAGACCGAGGCGCTACTCAAGATCCAGCGCATGTGGAAGATCCGCAGCGCGCGCAAGCATCTCAAGGCGCTCGTGCGTTCTGTGTACGCGAGCTTCCAGGACCCAGTCACGGGCGAGACGTACTACTACAACAGCAAGACCAAGACTACACAGTGGACAAAGCCCAAGGCTTTGGCGGACAGCGAAGAGCTCGATAATGTCCACCAGAACAAGACAGACTCCGTTATCAGCCAGAAGGAAACACGAGTCAAACCCAAGCGCGTGTTTGGCTCACGAGAAGAGCAGGAGCTGGACGCAGTGCTCAGGATTCAGGGCATGCTGCGAGCGCACAAGGCGCGAATGCACATGCGCAGACTCATCTCGTCCGTGTACGAGAAGATCTGGGATGCCTCGAGCGCGCGCTTCTACTACCACAACACCAAGAGCAAGCAGGTCAAGTGGGACAAGCCCCGGTGGGTGAACGACGCCGACCTGCTCACTCCACGCTCACGACAGCGACAGGTTGACGAAGAGCTCAAGCAGCAGAAGCTGGAAGCCCTCAGGCTTGTGATGACGGAAGACCGCGCAGCGACGATGTTGCAGCGCGCGTACCGACGCAAGAAGGGCTTTGAGAACCTCCTGGAGCTCTGCCGGCAGGTCTACGAGCGCATCTTCGACCCGAGCCAAAACGCGTTCTACTACCACAACACGCGCACGAAGGAGACGTCGTGGGAGAAACCCGCGATCCTGCGCAATGCCCACAAGGACGTGTTCACGCCACGTACGCGGCAGAAGCAGCTCGAGCATAGTGCGATGGTGGTCGCGTCGTCAATGAACAGTGAGAAGAAGACGACAAGTGCCCACCATGAGTGGACGGAACAAGAGGCGGCCGCCTGTCTCCAGGGACTCTATCGAAATCGCCAGGCGAAGCGCCAGCTCGACGCGCGGCTCGCGCAAGTGTACCAGAAGGTGAAAGACGCGGCATCGGGACGCTTCTACTACGTGAACCTGCGCACACTAGCCGTGAGCTGGGAGCCGCCGGCGCTGCTGCTCAAGTCCAGCATCGACGTCGACGAGTTCCAGTGATTGATGGCCATCAGTGAGTCCGTGAGTGATGGTGATAGCGACCATGCGATCTATTCCAGATACTGAACTGAGCTTCAAGAGTTATAGATAGCCCCACCGGTGGAGGAGCTCAAGGGTCGCTGGCTACAGTCGGAGCTCATTCGAGGCCGCCAGACAGCTCCAGAGAGAGTGTGTGTGAGCACCATGCGCGCTGCAGCAGCTCTATTAAACCTTGCGTGCCTTGCTGGCCTGCTGCTAGGTGTCAAGACACAGACGCTCGCGGTGGCGCAGCTGGCGCCAGAGCTTGACGTAGTGACCTGTGGCGTGGACGAGATCCAATTGGCGTCGGACGGGACGATCGATCTCCAGCGCCTGCAGCTCGGCGCACGCGTGACGCCCAACCACACGCTCAACGGCACTGTGAGCGAAGACGCGTACCAGTTCTACCACCTCTGCATCGTGCGCCACGAGCACGAGCACCAGATCAACGTCAACCTCACGGTCATGACGACGGCGACAACATCATGGGATGAAGACGCGCCTGACGCGAACTTGTACGTCTCGAGCGAGGAGTCCCATCCGCGCATGGGGCACGCGTCGTGGATCGCGCAGCGGCCCGGCAGCGACGCGCTCAAGCTCTACACGTACCTCGACGGCTTCCCGCGCAAGTCTGAGGCGCGCAACCGCACAATCCCACTGCACATTGGCGTCTTTGGCGTCTCGCGCCGCAACGCAAGCTACGAGCTCACAGTGTCCGTGTTGGACCTCCCGGTGTCGCAGGATATTGCGTCAAGGGAGCAGTTCTACACCAAGCAGCACGAGCGCGACCACGCGCGCTTTGGCGCCCTGCAGTCGCTACGCAAGCGGCTACGCTCTGAGAACTAAAGCCACAAGGCACTGTGTGGACATGCATTTGAAGAAACAGTAAGGCACCTTTCAGTCAACCTATCAGATATATAACCATTATTACACACTTGTCCATAGGTCTCAATTGGTCCACACTGACACAAACACACGGCTTGTTTACTACTGTAGCGCTTACTAGGGCGCCATCGTGTATCCCTATAGAATGCTGGTGAAGCCCTAATGACTCCATTAAATGATGCTGTCGGGTTCGTGTGGAAGACACAACAGAATTGATCATTGGACAAACCAGTCTATGAGGATCGCTTTCTTTCGCAAAGGGTGGTGTTAAAAAACACCAGGGAATGAAGCGCTGCTCCAATTGTAAAATGACCTCCGAAGAAACTCATTCACAGTCGAATGCAAACGTTGTTGTTGAGATGGTTGCTGCTGCACGCACTCCTGGTTGAGTAGCACAGGCAGACAGCTCGGCTCAGTAATCGCACGAGGCGACCGCTTAACCGCCGAAGCCGTAGAGGGTGCGGCCCTGGCGCTTGAGCGCGTAGACCACGTCCATAGCGGTCACGGTCTTTCGGCGCGCGTGTTCCGTGTACGTGACCGAGTCGCGGATGACGTTCTCAAGGAAGACCTTGAGCACGCCGCGGGTCTCCTCGTAGATGAGACCGGAGATGCGCTTGACACCGCCACGGCGAGCCAGACGGCGGATGGCCGGCTTGGTAATGCCCTGGATGTTATCGCGAAGCACCTTGCGGTGACGCTTGGCGCCGCCCTTGCCGAGTCCCTTGCCTCCCTTTCCGCGGCCAGACATGGTGATGAAGAGTTGAGTTGTTGTTGGTGGTGGTGGTCGTGCAGAAGATTGCAGAATGAGAGAGTAGGAAGGCTCGGCTTGCTTGCTTTGCTTTGTCGAGACCTCAACAGAAGGCAGCCAGGCACACCATGCCACACCATCTTTTTTTCCCGCCCAGACCATTTTGAATATGTATACATATGTATACATTGTATTTCTATATCTACGTATGTATACCATGATACGATCATGTACCCGCGTTCTTGCTTTTGATTGGCTCCATTCGGAGGGTTTATTTTTTACGTTTTGATTGGTGGAACAATCATTTTTTATTTCAGAATCCATATATAATTGGCTAAAATAACTACAGAACGCATTTCTATAGACCATGATTGGTAGATAATATTAAAAGCAGGACATGCCTCGCGTTTCAGTTTGTTTTTGCGCGCGAAAACACCGTACTGGGCACTTAGCCTGTTCAGCTTTGACTCGCAAGTCTCTCAACAACTCACTCCTGAATTTCCTCAGCACCACCCACCCAGCAACCATGGCCCGCACCAAGCAAACCGCCCGCAAGTCCACCGGAGGCAAGGCTCCTCGCAAGCAGCTCGCCACCAAGGCCGCCCGCAAGAGCGCGCCTGCCACTGGCGGCGTCAAGAAGCCGCACCGTTACCGCCCAGGTACGGTTGCGCTCCGTGAGATCCGTCGCTACCAGAAGTCGACCGAGCTCCTGATCCGCAAGCTGCCGTTCCAGCGTCTTGTGCGCGAAATCGCCCAGGACTTCAAGACGGACCTGCGCTTCCAGGGCTCGGCCGTCCTCGCTCTCCAGGAGGCCGCTGAGGCCTACCTTGTTGGTCTCTTCGAGGACACCAACCTGTGCGCGATCCACGCCAAGCGTGTGACGATTATGCCGAAGGACATCCAGCTGGCGCGTCGCATTCGCGGTGAGCGCTCGTAAGCGGTCTCCTACAACTCTCTATCATCATTCGAGTGAGTCGAAGCGCAAGCGTTGAGTCATGAGAGCGAATGAGAGAGCAAGAGAGTGAGTTCTGTGGCTTCCAGGCACAGAGCCCCTCTTTCAACAACGAATTGGCGCGCAGATGTGAAGCATCCGCGCGTTCAATCTTCATCCCCTGGTGTTTTTTAACACCACCCTTTGCGAAAGAAACCATTCAGTCGGTCCAGCGGATCAGTATAGAGGTACAGTAGTTAGTGTCACTGTTTGGTGTCTCTTTCATTCTAGTGCTGTCAAGCGTGTCCACTACTGATGAAGGAGGACATGACTGCATGACACCTCGTTCAGATTGTGCGACCAGCCCTAGACGGTGTTGGTTGACCTTGTAGACCGCGTAGTCATGCGCGACGCGTTTGTGTTGCTTTTGGCGTAGCGAAGAGACCGTTGTTCAGCATCGGACAACCAGCGCACGTTGTGTGGCAAAGATGATGGCTAAGAAACAAATCACTGCGAATATGTAATGAAGGAAACTCTTGCTATTGGCTTGTTACTGTATCTCACGATGCCTCGACTCCGTGGTTCATGCGCGCAGTCGCTGCGACGAATCAAACTTGACGCCGCACATTACACACCTGTCGCCAGCATCACATACAACAGTTATAAAGGTGAGTCCGCTTCACCTGATCGCCTGCAACAGCAAAGAGAAGCAGTTTTCAGAGCCACTCACGCAAAGTCCTCGTCGCCCGACACCGCGGTCTGTAGACAGTAGTAGCAGTACACATGCTTGCAAGACGTGATGTACGGCGTCTGAAGTTTGAGCATAGAGACACACACACACTCGTCAGCAGTCTTCCAAACGACATGCTGTCATACAAATAGGAAGCGATCGCTGTACGCACCTGAGGCGGAGCAATGCCACAGAGCGAGCATTGGGAGCGGCTGCTGGTGTCGGCTGCGGCGCCTCGGAAAGAAGACGTGGCTCGACTACGACTCCACGTGAGGAACGGTAGCACAAAGTTGCCGAATTCCTAAACGTACACATAGAGCTGTCAGCATGCCACTCACTCCACACGATACGACAAGGTTGAAAGCTGCAAGTCATACCATCAGTCCGTCCCAAAGGAGCTGGCGGGTCATGTACTCAAAGTTGATCGAGCGCGGGGTCGTCGACGGCGCGATGCTCTCCTGCAACACATGCGAGAATTGCATTCGATAACACATGAGGGCTCGCATTTCATACACAAACACCTCGCAACCTTTCAGTATGTTGAAAAGAAGCGTCACGCACCATTTTCATCGAGAGACAGCGCTCTGGGAGTGAGCGGTACGTGCCCTTGCGCAGGAACGCGAGCAGATTCGCAAACTGGCAGGCGATCACGAGCGTCTCGAGCCACTTCATGACCTTCAGAAGGCGCGTGCGTCGCGCTTCTCCATCGTCACTGCCTCCATCGATAGGGCTCAATGACGTGTTCCCACTGCTGCTACTGGTGGCATCGGCGCCCCATCGAGACGACGAAATGTACCGGAAGAGTCGCTTCCACGCGTACGGCGCGCCGACCGAGAGCAAAAAGAGCGCGGCGATACGCTTCTGCGTCAACGAGCTCTGCACAAACTGCACGTTCTCCAGCTTCATCCCCGGCGTCGGCTATCAGTGAACAAACACGGACATATATCACGTCAGTGCCATGATGCACAAACGCCACCCTCACACACGCACGCACAACACAAATACACATACCCTTCGAATGCCGGTCGAGAAGAAAAAGAGCATCGCGCCGAGCATCGCGTCGATTTCTGGTTTGACGTGGTCCATCACGCCCGGTTCGAACATGCTGAACATGGACTTCATGGGCGCCTTGAGCAGCCCCATGATCTCCGAGTCGAGGATCTGCGCGTCCCACTTGTTCACGCGCAGCCCCGCCTTCGGGTCGTCCAGGCGCGCGTACTGCACGCGGCGCAGTGGTGATGGTGTCAATACCGATGTCTGCTGCTGCTGGCTCTCGCGAATGGCCGCGTGTGCCGCCGCCAGGTGCGCGGGCGTCTGCTGGTCACTCATGGCGTCGTCCTGTGATTGAGCTGCTCGGTTGAACTACTTGAGCACGAGCGTTGACGTCAATGCCGGAATGAGTACTGTGTGTTGACTATTAGTACCTCACTACTTGAGGAGGGGTACTATAATTGTTGCTTGAAGAGCCGCTGGCACAACTAGAAGCATGAACTTCGCGCATGCGGCTGCGTGCATCGCGCTCTTCCTGCTCGTACAGGTGACCAGCAGCACGCGTTTGAGACAAAGCGATGAGAGAGCGCTCATAATCATGGACGATCCGCAGTGCACGAGCGACTGTGCTGCGAATACTCGCGAGGCTCCAAACGCGGTGACGAAGCAGGACGCGGTGCCCGAGTTCGTCCCAACGCACGAGTGGAAGGACATCCTGCCGAACCAGGCACTGCCACCGGTGCGTAGTCAACTATGTTAATCGTATGAAAGTACACGCTTTGCAGTTGTGTTGGACCTGCCAAACTTACGTGGCGTATTAACACTAATCATATGATCCACCGCCACCTTCATGATGCTCGTAGGGTCTCTACATTCGCGTCAACATTGAGACCGGGAAGAAAGAAGCCAAGTTGCTCGACTGAGCCACATACGATCTTGCTATGTATCAGTAGATAAGGATCCAGCGTAGACACATGCAGCATCCAGCAATGCCTGTGTGCCCGCCATCCCACGCATCTGCGTTGTGGTGCTTCCCACTTTCGAAATAGAGTCACGCTCTCATACTTTGTATCCCTATAAAATGAACGCAGGTGCCTTCCACACGTGCATGCATTGCTCGTATTCTCTTTCTCTCTGTGTGCCACGCGGTGATCGCCAGGAAATCAACCCATTCCCATGCATGCGTCCACAAGAAAACGCGCATTGGAGCTCTTCCGAAAGTGTCCACGTCACCTGCCATGTCAGGTGCCCTCTATTGAGAGCAATGGTTCTCGAACAAGTGTTGTGTTCCGAATGTCGCTTGAAGGTTGCAGCAGTACGCTCCACAAAAAGCCAAGTGGAGCCACGTATCTTCTATCATTCGTGAAATTGATTGCCAAGAACGAGAAGCTCAAGAAGAAACTCATGACGACGACAGCTGACCGATTGCCGACGAGCGCGCGTCTGCACCGCCGTCGCAACCACAGCCGCCGTCGCCGCAACGCGAAGCTCAGCGTTCGCCTGGTGTTGCTTGGTGCACTTGTGCTGCTTGCGTTCGCGGGCAACACCGCCGCAGCTTCCGCAGGAGGACTCGTGGTGGTGGAGAGCGCCGATGATGCTGTGCACGAGACTACTACTGCCGCACCTACTGTACCAAATGAGGCGATGAAAGAGCGTATCCCAGAGTTTGTTGCGACGGAGGAGTGGAAGGAGATCTTGCCTGGACAGGGCATCCCACGGGTACGTTGTGTGGCGTGCGTGTGTTGTATGCATGCACTCTTGTGCAATAGACAGCAGCTGACGACATTGATTTGTGTGTGTAGGGTCTGCATGTGCGATTGAACCTCGAGACAGGTAAGAAAGAGGCCAAGCTGATGGACTCAGCGGACACGCACGTGGACGAGAGCATGCGCTCCGTGGTCGTGGACCCGGACGCGACTGTCACGGTCGCCACGGACATTGGCGGCGACGTTGACACTGTCGTCACGAAGAAGACCGTGTCATCGTCTACTGGTCCTGTCATCACGATCGCTGATGAGAAGAAGAAAGACGAAGTGCACGCTGTGAGAGAGCAGGCTGATGATGAGGAAGCCGCACTTGACGAAGCACCGCCTGCGCGAGAGCCCGCGTGGAACCACGAGAAGATCTACGAAGTGCTGCAAGCTCTCCCGGAGCCACCGAAGCTCGACGACGGCATGGACATCCACGAGGCGTACTCGAAGCTCTCGAAGGATGAGTTCCGCAAGCAGATCATCCGCTTGTGGAAGCAGCGCCAGCTAGACCTCAAGGACGCGCTCAGCAGCATGCAGGACGACTCCAAGCACCTCGGCACGTTGCTTGAGCAGTTCCGCGACGCCGAGCGCGAGGGCGACACGGCCGCCATGGTGAACGTGCTCGAAGTGCTCGAGTGGGAGGTGCAGGATCTGGACAAGACCCACGTGTTCAACTTCATCGGCGGCTTTGACATCATTGCCGGCTACCTCAACTCGACGAACCTGCCCGTGCGCGCGCACGCGTCCTGGATCGTCGGCAGTGCGGCCAAGAACTACAAGGACGGCCAGAACTGGGCGATCGATGCTGGCGCGCTACCAAAGCTCATTGAGTCGCTGGCGCTGGACGCTTCGGCTGGTGGAGATGACGCTGCACATCTAAAGGAAGTATTTGAAGTCAAGAAGAAGGCTTTGTACGGCATCTCGTCGCTCATCCTCTTCAACGAGCGCGGCCAGCGGCTCTTCCTGCTGCACAACGGACCAGAGCGCCTGGCGAACGTCTTTGACGGCGTGCTGCATCCTGTCAGCGTGCAGCTCAAGGTAAGCAATGACGCATATCAGCTGGGAGAATATACTACATGACTGAGTTGCTAATGTGCTGATACTTGACTGTGTAGGCGGCGCTGCTGATCCACGACCTGCTCCTTGAAACGAGCCCAGAGTCCACTCCCGAGACGAGCGAGTCGAGCCTGAAGCAGCTGCAGAGCACCTTCCGATCCAGCGAGTGGTGCGAGCGCCTCTCGTCCTTCTTCATCGAGCATGTACGTGACCTAACAACTCTACAAGGTTCATGTGATCCTTGAACACCATTCTGACAACGCTGTTGCTCTCTATTGCAAATAGGTGTCCAAGCTGCGCCAGCGCCAAGTGCTCGAGATCATGGGAGCGATGCGCAACCAGCTCCCAGCGTGTCGTGCCACGTTCCAGGACGCAGGCGTGAAGCCCATTGCAGAGCAAGTGGCCACCGCGTTCACCCAAGACGAGGAGCTCGAAGCGGACGAGAAGCGCGACATGCTGGCGTTCGTGCGCGACTTCTTGGGCTTCTTGTAAGAAGAGAAAGCATGTCACAAGACAAGACTGTGGTGCTGATAAATGGCGGAGCGCTTCATATAAATATATAGGATGGGAGAATAAATGAAGAGAACACACACAAAAGCAACTGCGCTACTTCTTGGTGACAAAGCCCCACACCTCGACACACGCGATCTCAAAGTTCGGCTCGGGCGTCAGTCGTCTAAATGGACAACAAGACAGAGCAAGTCAGGGCACACAAATCCGCAGTTAGCTCAAGTCAATTGACACCATGCAAGTGTCTTGAGGTCAACATACCGATTCATAAACGTGTCGGACTGCGCGCTTGAGCCTCGCGAGAGGTCCGAGTTCAGAAACCACGCAAAGCCGCCACTGCAGCACAACAACACATCCACACAACAAGTGTCAGCAAGACAGCACAACAGCAAGCGCAAACAACAACAACAGCAAGAGTTGCGTACCCGCCGCCCATGCCGATCGACTGGTCCGTGCTGAGCATGTACATGGCGTTCTTGCGCGACCACGGGAACCGCTCGAAGCGCGGCTGACACGTGAACACGAACGCCTCACCGTTGCCGTAGTACGACTTGCTCTGCTTCCAGGGCACGGCCGTGAAGCCGCCAAACACGTCGCCGCGCGTGGTCTCGACGACGATGAGCGTCGGGCTCGCGCCATGCGCATTGCGCAGCAGCGTGTGTAGGCTCGAGCCGTGCTGCGCGAGGCTGTAGAGCAACTGCCAGTCGTAGCCACGGAAGCGCATCGACAGACTCGTCTCGAGCTTCGGCACAAGCTTGGAGCAGTAGCGCTCGTCCGAGAGCACTTCCGTGGCTGTGCCGCCGATCAAACGGGGCAGCACGAGCTCTTCCTCGAAGTGCACGTGGAGCCGCTCAGACTTGGAGCGCTGCTTGTGCTTCGCCTTTGCGGCGTCACTGCTGCTATTGACGTTGTCTTCAGGATGGAAGCTCGCGGTCTTACGTGGCGGCAGGAAACCTTTGAACTGGTCGCTGGACCTTGGCGACGCCTCGGGCTGCTGCTGGTCTCTGTCATCGTCAGTAGCGTTGTCGTTATTGTTGTTGTTGCTGAGCTCCTGGGCGTCCATTTTGTCGGCGAATGGCAGCACGGGCAGGCTGTGGCTGCGCTGCTTGCGGTGCACCTTGAGCTTCTGGCCGCGGAAAATCGCACTGCTACTGCCGCTCAGCAGGTTATTCATAGCGCGCAGTTCTGATTCGCGCAGGTTATGTCTGCTCAAGATCCAATTCGTATCGACAAGTGATGGGATGAGTGGATGACGACACCACATTTTGCGTACTGAAGAAGCTACGTGCACATGTGGCAGTTGAGCACACGAAACAAACAAGCAATTGCGTACCTGAGCGCGATGCCCGCGATCGTGTCGCCTTCCTGCACGACGTACGTCTGCATGCGGGGCTTGGACTTGGTGGTGGTAGCGAGCGTCTCGCTCCAGTTCACGGGCATGAAGATCTGTAGCATCATGGTTTGTGCAAGCGCTTTTCCCAGCAAGTTGCTTGTTTGCTTGCTTGCGCTTGTGTCTGGCGTGTCGCTCACGTGGCTCGGGTTGCAGCTTGCAAATCGCAGACTGCTGCCGTTGGTTTAATCTCAATCAAGACAGCCGCGATGAAATAAAATGGAAGCTTAGCACGCACGATGAAGCAGCCGTTGGGTCTTTACAAGTCACGCGATTCTTTCTGGTTCCGGCGCGACGTTTGAAGGTGCGGGAGTGAATGTTCGAGATCTAGAAATAGACCTAGTGACGCAAATAGACATTAAATTGACAACCAAAGCAATTAGCAGACAAGCATGGACATGTACCTCATGGTAGGTAATCACGTGTATGTGCACGCGAAGTGTGCGCTGCGTAAATACTGAATCAGCGCCTGGAACGAGGAGCAGACACCGTGGAGGCGCCTGCAATGCGGGTTGGCGCACCTAGCCAATCCCAGGATGGGGACCGAGCGACACGCTCTGTCAGGAAACTACAGCGTCTCGATCCGAGGGTCGCCGACCCCCGTCCTGTTGATCGCCGGCATTGCGACCTACTGGATAGGATACCCCCTGTTCGCCAACCTGTTGCGAGGTGGATGAACAGGTGGGCGAACCGGCAGAGTCGAAGGCGGGTTGGGATCCCAAGGGGCGAAGTCGGACTGGAAAAGCGCCGACACCAACGCGTCAACATTTGTCTACGCTATGTCGGGGGCTGCGTCGTCAGCGCCGACCACACTCCACGCCTCGCTTTCGTCGCTTGTTTCGCCCTTGTCGACGTGAGCGAGACGGTACGCGACACGACAGCGCGGAGCGCCCTACTCTCAGTCGCAACGCGGCGGTCGTCATGGTGGCGGGGTCGTCTGAGTCGTCCAGCCAGCGCCGCTTCCTCCACCATTGCGCTAGTGATGAAGATTCGCTGCACACGGGGACGCATCGGTGTCGGTGATAGTGGTACTTGGTGGCGCTTGGGAGCTTGGGCGAGAATTTAGGTATGAGGAAGAGATAAAGGAGCCCATCAGCCCATCAGCCCATCAGCCTCGGAGCTCCGGAGCTCAGAGCTCAGATCCCAGAAGAACCCCAATATAAAAGAACGTTTTTTGAGGGTTTTTTTAAGTTTAACAATTTTATAGACTCGTTTATATGACATTACCTTTTAACGACGATATTGAAAACCATTTGTAGGAGTATTTTTAGTAAAATACCTGCAAATAATAGACATAAAAATAACGGTGGCTACCACAAAAACATTATTCAGCTCAATTTTAGCAGCATGCTTACAAAACCGCAGCTGATTTTGCCAAATATTTAATTTTTTCGCATATCTAAGACATTTTGGGAATAAAAAAGCTGTCTCAGATTTGAATTTTTTTTTACCTTCAACGAAGTTTTGGTAAGAAATAGCTATTTAATGGCTAAAAGTGTTCTATCAAAATAAGGTGGCATTACATGAAGATTCCAATCTTCTGCATTCACTTGGTTTTACTAATTAGCTGAAATGCCAATCACAATCACACATATATTTATGACAAATTAAAATTGTTTTTTAGCTAATCAAATTACCCAAAGCCGCACAGAAAATTTGAAAAAGTTCCAACAATATCCAGTTGGAATCTCTTTATGATATTTGATATTGAATACAAAAAGCAAGTCAAATATATATTAAGCGATATTACCAGCTTTTCAACTCACGAATAAGCTTCCCACCGAAAGCGGGAATCATGAGATGACAGGAATAGATATAGTTGAAGCTGGAATGTCTTTACCGCGGTAGATTGCTGCGGCGCTCTTTGCATTCGAAAGACACAACGAGTATTACTTGTAGCATGTTGGTTGCGTCGCTGGTACCCGCCAACAGCCAGAGAAGCAGGTCGATAGCGATCAAGTCGTTCGAGGCATTCCTGGCAACACAGAGCATCACTATTGGGGAAGCACGTGCACGGATTGCAGAAGACACGACAGGTAGGAGTTCGTATATCATTTTCGACAAGTTTGGTTGGTCTCTAGTTACAAAAGATGGGAGGCAAGGCTTTGGCTCGGAATCCTGTTACCTCGTACTTCGGGAATGTAAATAATTGGTTTGTAGAACTGTTTCCCCAGCAAAGTCAGGCTATGTAAAAATGCCTACAAAAGATGCTTGTGACGCTCGACAGGCATTACGCAAAGCGAGCTACCGAGGGCGTAGTCAAGCAAGCTCCACCATGCACTAAAAAAGACTTAGCAATCATAGGAAGTTGTATATATGAAAGCGCGACCAACTCAAGCGACTACCTCGACGCGGCACTTGTCGTGATGATGTGGTACCTGCACGGCCGTGGCTCTGACATCGAGCAGCTTGAGAAGAGGCAACTATGTGTGTACCCAGGTGAGTCTCTTTATATTGTATATTATGTGGTACAATACTCACTGTTTGTGTGCCAACAGGAGGAACGATATTCATGAGATTCAAGCGGGTTAAGACGGCAGCATAGCAGGGTGTGTCACTCTTCAAGGGTCCCTCCGACTTCTTCACCTGCCCGCTGCACGTCGTTGCAGTGGCGGCTGCGATGCAGACGGCACTAGCAAGCCACATCTTCCCTCAGTTTTCTCATGCTGCAGGCGTACCTGCTGTAGACGACGACAACGACGACGAAGTCGGTCACATCAAACTCCTCAACGACGACGGTGAGGGCGACTTCATGGAGCAGGCTAGTGATGGAATCGGCAAGCGCAAATCCGCTGTCCAGGTGCGCAGGCGTACATCAACAGGCCTCTTGTCAGTATGTGCAAGGCGAGCAGAACGCGTGAAGCACGTCTTACTGTCAATCTCTTGTCGCATTCCTTCCGCCGTGGTGGCGCAATACATGCGAATACCGACAGCCGGATCAACCCTCTGTGGGTTGTTGAGCGCGGTGGCTAGAACATGTCGCGTGTCAGTAAAGCATTTTCCTACATGCTCAACACAACACAAGAGGATCAACAAGTCGCGCGTCAGCTCAGCGGGTGGCATCCCCAAGCAGGAGCAAAACTCCCAGATTTGTCCGCACTGGCACCTCTTGTTCGTAGCCGTGCGTCCAAGCTACAGCAGGCTCTGTTCTCAGCTGCCTGCGGATTCTCAAACAGCAACTGAAATTTCGACGAGCAGATGCTGGAAGTCTTCATGGCTACCGTGGTGCTCCACTATCCCGACATGTTGTTGCATCGACCGAGCAGTCCGTACATCCACCGCGTCCAGGAAGCTCTTGCCGCGTTGGAGCTGCAAGAATAGGAGCTGCTTTCGTGGTCGGTCGCCATTTGCCATGCTGCCGAGGTGCAACCAGAACCGAAGGACGTGCCGCAGGTGCAAGAGCTGTTGGCGCTTACAAAGAAGCAGTTGTAGCAACTGGATCTCATCATCGTTCAGCTGAAGAGGCTTGAGGAGAGGCTAACATCACTGGAAAACAAACAGACAAGAGGCACCGAGTCTATTGACAGTACAGCTCCTACACAGACAACGCACACAAGCGACGAGTGACAGCAACTGGATTCACCCACATGACTCCGAAAGCAAGCAGCAAAAGCGTTGACAGTCGCTTGGTACGAGTGGTTTTGTGCCGAGTCGCGCGTCTATAAATCAAAGCGCATCAGTAAGGAGAAACTCCATGAGTACAGGCACGTGGTTGCCTACATGATGCTGTTCTTACCGGATGGCTACTCGCTTGACTCGTCGTCGCCGTCGTACAAAGCGCAGGTGCATGCTCTGAGTGAAGAAGCGGACGCGAATGTGATAAAGTGGAGTTTCCAAAATAGCACTCCTGGCGTGACTGCAATAGATCGGCTTGGAGAATGGACTGAGTTAGACAAGGGGTGAGGCTTTCAGTCCAGATAGCAAGTGAAGTATGTAGCCAAATGTAAGCACACTCAAATACACACTCCAAAGTCAAATACCTCACACTGTGTACACTTTATTAGCCCTTTTGGATTGGCCGCAATGGGAAGCACGCTTGAGATGTCACGGAAAGATGTCTGGCTGGCTGGGTTGCCCGAGAGACACACTCTTTGACACGCGAGAATAACAATACAACAATATACAAGGGGTAGTTTTACTTCTTCGGTAAAGCTACCAGGCAAGTTATACCCACACTTAACCTAAAAGCACTTGCGCAGACTTCTAGGGACTCGTGGTCAATGCAACTTTTGTAGACTACAGACTCTGTGGTCAACCGGCTTTCACCAGGACTTGGCTGTCAATGCACAAACGCTTCTAAGCTACTTATACAGACACGGATGGCTGTCGACACGCACGTCGAACAGCACGGAAGAGAAGCTACGGGGTAGTGGAATCGGAGGGGGCGTGTTCGAAGGCCACTTGCTCGCTACATGGAAAAGGAGGACTGTTATTCTTGGGGGAAATCCCTCCTTATAAAACCTCAAAGAAACTAATAAAATCTCAAAATAATACAAACCCACGATACGAACTGACCCTCTGTGAATGACACAATCTTGCGGTGTTATGCAACGACAGGAGAGCACATCTCTCACGAGCTCCACCAGGAGCTTGGTGTTGATGCTAGCGCGCACCATCCAGCGCGAGCTCCAACGTTTCGACCGCCTCGCTTATGTGAAGGCAAACAAGTCGCCTTGCATGATCGACCAGCACAAGAAGCTGCAAGTTCAGTGGGTAGAGCGCCAGATTCACTTGCGCACAGACTGGAGCTGCGTGGCGTTTTCGAACGAGAAGAAGTTCGACCTTGACGAGCCAGACGGCTGCAAGTACTACTGACACGACCTCCGGAACGACAAGAAAGTAACATGGAGTCGTCATTCCGGTGGTGGCTCCGTTATGGGGTGGGGTGGGAAGACTCGACTGGCTTTCCTTAAGGGTAATCAAAGCGCGTTCGACTACCACCAAATGCTCGCCATCCACCTCTCCGACTTCATCGACAATTCTCACGACGGCGACTACGTCTTCCAGCACGACAGCGCTAGCATCCATCGTGCCAATGCGACGAAGCTCTTTCTCCAGGACCTCTACATCTAGACTCTGTACCAGACAGCGCTTTCTCCAGACCTAAATCTAATCGAAAACCTTTGGAGGGTCATGGCACGCCGCGTCTACAAGAACGCGCGCCAGTTTGCTTCGACTGAAGAGCTGGAAATTGCAATTCAAGCTGTGTGGGACGAGATTTCTGACGATCTGTTGGTAAAGCTCATGAACTCTATGTTTAATACGTACTTGGCTGTTGTTCAAAGCAAATACACAAAGATTGCTACTAGAAACACTTCGCAAATCCTTTGCAAGCAAGAAAGCACTTGTATTCGCCCCCAATCACTCGTTTTTTGTATGTCCTTATTTTTTTGTCGGACTCTTAAAATTATTAAAAAGGCTTTTTGTGTTAATAAACCCGATTGAACTGAAATTTCACCACAAGAACCTCATTGAGTTCTATAACATATCCAATAGAACAACAAACATGGCAGCAGCAGCAGACCGCAAGAAGGCGTCGCCGCCGCCCGAGCCGCTGGGCATCCTGCGCGGCCACGGCGTGCCTGTGAACACCAGTGGCTTCCTCTCATCCACTAGTCTCGTCTCAGGTGGCGCCGATGGCGTCGTGAAGATCTGGGATCTGCGCACGCGCCGCGAGTCGGCGTCCTCGTCCAGCGCGCACTCGAAAGCCGGCGTGCTGCACGTGGGTCCTCTAGGCTCTGCCGCGGCGGCAAAACGTTTTGTGACGCAGGGCCGCGATGGACTCGTGAAAGTGTGGGACACTGCTACGTTCCGAGAGGGATGCGAACCGCTGGCGTCCTATTACTGCGGCTCGTTCTCGTTCACGAAGTTCGCAACGCTGCGGTGGCCGGTGGATGCTGGTGCGGTCGACCAAGAGCCACATGCTGGTGGCGACGCAATAGCGAATAGGAACCTGATTGTATGTCCAGGCTCTGAGGGCAGTAATGTAAGTCGTTTATAGCGCAGTGTAGTTGGATGGACTCATCATTGCAGGTCTAAGTGACGTGGTTTGTGTGTAGATCCTCGTGTTCGATTGCCGCGTGGCCTCAGCCATCCCGGCGCTCCACATCACAGTGCCAGATACCGCAAACGGACAGAAGAAGGGCATGTGCATGTCGCTCTGTCTCTTCGAGAGCTCTGGGGTCCAGCAAGAAGCCAGCGCACAGCAGACATTCATCGGCGCGGGCTTTGAGAGCGGCGCGCTCGCAGTGCTCGACCTGCGCACCGGCGGCAAGACCGCGTGCGAGGCGCAGATCACAAACGACGCAAACCCACGTATGTCCTGGCGTTGACGGTGTTCTTGTTCTTGTTGTTGTCGTTTTTTGTTTATCAGTCTAATGCGCTTGTGTCTATGTGTGCATCGTGGTGTTGGGTAGTGCTGGCATTTGATGTCACGCGCGACGGCCGGTCAGCCATCTGCGGCTCGTCGGGTGAAGACCTCTTCCTCGCAAAGTTTGACGCCGCCGCCTTCGCGATCTCGTCCAAGTCGTTCTTCAAGTGCAACCACGGAGGCATCAGCGCCATCCGCATCCGCGGCGACCAGCGCATCTTCGCGTCCGCCGGCTGGGACCACAGGTCAGAACTTGCTTGGGTGCTTGGTGGGCTGTAGTTGAGAACAGACTCACTCACTCACCTTGCTTGTGTGTCTTGTACAGAGTGCGCGTGTTCCACCTGCGCAAGCTCAAGCCGCTGGCAATCCTCAAGCACCACACTGAGAGCGTCTTCGGGCTCGACTTCAGCTTTGATAGCGCACTGCTGGCGTCCGCGTCCAAGGACCGCAAGATCGCGCTCTGGCCCATTTACCCGCCGTCCGCGCAGGCGCTGCACCAGAACCTGCGCGCATATTGATATTGATCCAGTGGTGAGCAATGTCTCGCGAGTGATCATAAGAAAATAACATTACGAGGATTTATTAAAGCTGCTTCATGGGCAAGCAGCTACTGTAAAGAATTATTTACGTTGCAGTGAACTCGACCGACTTTTTCAGGTTCGAGTTGTAGTAGAGGAAGTGGTGGAAACGGAAGTACGTGACGAGCTCCGTGAACCCCACGTCGCGCTGCGCGTGGCACTCGCGACCACGGTGGCCATACTGCTGGCACACCTTGCACCGGTGCTCGCCCGTGCAGTGGTTCGCGTGGCCGCAAAGCAGACACGGCTTGCTGCGGTTCGGGCACTCGGCGCCGCGATGCGTGCCGCGCTCGATGCAGTAGCGGCACCGGTGCTGCTCGGTCGAGTGCACCTTGCTCAAGCAGAACGTGCACTCCGTGTCGGCGGCCGTGGTCGCACCATTCGCTGCCATTTTCGCCTCGGCCGACGACTTGAACGCGCGCTCGAGGATGCTGTCGATCGACTTGGTCATCGGCAGCAGCGAGAACGGCGAGGCCGTGCGCCGGCCGATGCCCAGGCCGTCCTCCTTGAGGAAGATCTTGATCGCCGAGTCCGCGTAGCCCTCCGACGTCGGAGGGAACGCGTGCACCGTGTCCGACGGGTGCATCACGATGAGCACTTGCTCCGGGTCAAAGAGCACGCGCATGCGTGCAGCAAAGCCAATGTCGCCAATACGCGGCGACCCAAAGCAGACCATGCTGATCTGGCTCGCGTCCAGACCTTCCATGCGCGCGCGATCGCCCAGGTAGAGCATAAATAGCTGGCTGAGCATGCCGCCCATGCTGTAGCCCGTGATGTGCACCGAGGCGCCCTGCTCGACGTACTTGGTGATCGTGTCCAGCAGACCGTCCTTGAGCATATCCTGTATGTAGTCATGCACGGCGCGGTGCACGCGCACGCTGCGCGCCTTGCTCAGGCGGACCGGGTTGCTGCCTTCACTGTCTTCGTCACTGTCGCGGCGGCGCCGGCGCGAGTGCGAGTGTACCGCCGACACTGGCGGTTGGTCAAGCACGAGCGAGTTGAAGCGCTGGATGCGCGGCTGTGCCATGAGCTTCTCAAGCGACGTGATGCCCACGGGCTCGATGAGACCGCGGTCCTTGCCGATGGCGATCATGTTCTGAATGCTCTGGCGAATCCGCGTCTGCTCGCCCTCTGACCACGCCGAGCCGATCTTGCTCCACATGTACTGCAGGATCGCAGACGCTGGACTGTAGTCGCCCGAGATCGACGACGTCACGACGTTCAGCGCCGACGTGAGGGACATCGTGCCCATCTGCTGCTTGAACTCGACGATCTCGTTCTCGGCCCAGCCGGACCAGAAGTCGCCCCACACGTCGCGGATCGTCTCGGCCGTGCCCGCAGGGCTAAACGCCACGACCACGTCCGTCGTCGTGTGGCCCGACTTGTGGGTCACCGTGCTCTCCCACACGTGCGCGCGCGCACAGCGGCGCTTGTTCTGGAAAATGTGCTTGAGCTCATAGACCGACGACGGCTGCTTGTCGTGCTCGTGGCGGCGGTCCGTGCAGATCTTGACGCCTTTGCCAAACTTGACGTTCTTGTTCCCATTCGCGTCCTCGTTCACGAGATCTTTCTCCTTGAGCATCGAGAACTTGGCCGAGAGCAACAGCAGCTGCTTGCCTTTCTGCAAAATCTCGCGCTTCTTGCGGAAGTTGCGGTGCATCTCGGCGATCGCCGCGGCGAACGCGTCGTTGATATCTTCGTCCTCGGGGCAGCTCACGATCGTGTCTTCCTGCTCCGTGATGAGCAGGATCTCGTGCGCGAACTCGTGGCGATACGTACCGGCGATGACGTCCACGCCGTACTTCTCAATGTCGCCATGCGCGGCTTCGATCATGCCGCCATCCTTGAACTCGTGCTTGAGCGTCACGAGAAAGGCCTTCGGACACCACTCCTTGCGCACGCGCTTGATGAGCTTCGGCACACGCACAAAGTTGACCGAGAACTCGCCCTTGCCTTTCTTCGCGAGATCGTGCTCGTGCATGGGCACGTAAAAGTCCATGACCGTTGCCGCCAAGATCACGATGCCGCGGTTGTTCGCGGCGTTCACGGCTTTCGTGGTCAGGCGCAGCAACATGAGATACTGCTGCACGGACGTGAAGCTCACGTTTAGCAGGCGGTCCTTCGAGTCGTTGTAGAGCATTGTGATGTTCTGGAACTTGACCTGCTGAGCAAGATCAAGGCCCTCGAGCGCGAGCCCCTGCTCGCGCACGTGGAACATGCTCATGAACGCGCCGTTCTGGATGTATTTCTGGAAGTAGCGCGTGAACGGCTGCATCGAGTCCTCGCGGTGCAGAAAGATGACCGCGTAGCCAAGGTGCAGTAGGTACTCGGCGCAAGCCGGGCCTTGGTGCTCCTGGATCTTTGCCGAGAGGTCCACGAACGTGTCGTTGTTCGCGTCGAGCGGCACAATCGTCGCGCCGGACGTGACGAGCGCGATGCCGCGGCGGTTGTCCGCGAGCTGGTTGCTGATGAACTCGTTCACCTCGGTCTCGAGGCGCTCGAGTCCCCAGTGCGGATCCTGCTTGGTCTTCTTGAAGAAGTCATCCACGAACGCGTCCGAGTCCGCGGGCGTCGCGCCGCCGCCGATGCGCTGACGCAGTGTGCCCCAGAGCGCCATGCTGTGCGTGTCACGTGAGAGTGCTTCTTCGTTCGTTCGTCTGTGGCGACTTCGAAACCGACGGCGATGACGGGTCTCTTCAATTGATCTGGGTCGTAGACGCGCAGACAGACGACGACTGGGTGTGAGCGCGACGACGCGGGTTGAAAAGTGACATCTCGCAGGTGCCAGCCAGCACCTTGTGGCTTCTGCTTCTTCTGCGCCGTGAGATCCAGTCACCCGATGTGCGCACTCGCTTTTGTTGGGAACTGGCGCAAGAAGTGGGACCACTCGCAGAAAAAAACATGGGAAAGTCGCCAGGCAGCATGGTGACGCGCCATAGTGACGCTCCACCACCTACACTTCACAACGCATCTTTATTGTTGCCTATTTTATGCGCATATACCTTTCTATGTTTTGTTTTTTAAGAAACTTCTAATAATGTCGCAATCATAAAACCTTTATAATATTTACATACTATTATCCGAGTGCTAGAAAACATTTGGTGCATCTTTGCTGGCTCATCGAAAAGCGTCGAAGAACAAGATCTTGCGCGTGCTTGTCATTCCGTCGACTGCCTGACGGCCGCGCGCATCGGCTCTGCACAGTATCATTACCAGCGTTGTCTGTCAGCACGCATACACCACCACGTCGTCGGACGAATGGACGGCCATCACGGGTCTGGATGATTGCCCACAAGCAGTCTGAATGCCTTCGACCAAACAAATCTGCACGTTCTTCAGCCAAGCAATACGAATAAGCAAGGATGACGCGCCCCCATCCAATGGGTGCACACCAATCAAGTGTGACAGCCACATGCGTCACCATTCGCTGGTGCGTCACCACATCTCATTCCCAGCGACAAAGAGGTCTTCCACATCCTGCAGCCTTCAAAAGCAAACTGCTGCAAATGCAATCGCTATTGACATGCCATGCGTGCTGCTGCTGTGAATGAAATTGGCATCGCGACATAATATTCCAAGCAAACATGTGCATTTGGTGAGCGTCCTCGTCTCCGGTGTTTGCATCTTTTGCAGATCTTGGATCTAGAATCTTACTTTTGTGGAATCGGACGATGAGATCAGATTCTTTTTTCATCATGTGGTAGGGCACCAGAAAGGAATGATGCAGCGAGTTTCTCGAGAATTCCAAGGTGCTCAACAGAGTTGCTGTAATCCTGTACGAACCATTGCTGCCAAAGACATGCTTGTTACCCAGATGCATTCCCATCGTCACATCCTGCCCTCTATTGAGAGCACACGGAGAACGGAAACCATCACTCCGCTTTGCTGCCGACCATAGGCAGCAAAAAGAATCTGAATGCGCTACTGGCCGCGCTACGTTTGCTGATCGCTCGAGCCTCCTCCTCGCGTAAATGCCATCGGTGGTGGATGTCCTTGCGCTCTCTTGACGAAGAGATGAAGAATATTGATGGCTGCACTCACGTTGCGGTCCCAGACGCTGCGAGGACATGCGTTGT
>JAASGT010000381.1:0-27792 GCA_023334315.1 Globisporangium alternatum | reverse complement strand
CGGTCGCTCGGGCATGCTGTGCTTCTTGTCGGGCTTGCTCTCTTTTGTTGTTTTGCGAGCTGGGTCGATACAAAATATTTTATCTCTTTTTGGAGGGTATTTTTTTAAATGGTTTGCACTAGTGAGAATGGTGAGTGTAATAGACTTACCAACATCAACGTGTCATCAATTGATTTGAATTCATAGATCAGAGCGCCTCATTTCGTTTTTCAACTGGTTTTCTTTCAGAAACACGAATTTACGAACGTAACCACAAACACACATACCCTAGTGCATGTCAAAGGCGGCCCCACGTCCTAGATGGCGCTCTTTATTTGGAGAAGTTTCAACACACACGCGTAATTACACGTAGTTATAAAATAGGACGCACCACATTAAAACAAGGACAACAAGCCGAAAATAAGACCACTGATGGCCATCCATTCGACACACAATCTGCTCGTTATTGCAATTCAGTCAGCGAAAATGGTGAAACCCACCGACCGGCGCCGTGTCTCTGGCGAAGGAAGACAAGAGAAGAAGTACAGACGACAGCCGTACGACTACAATTTCAAGCTAAACGTGATCAACTACTACGTCCTCGTGAAGGTGCCTCCCAGGCTGGCGTGGCTTTGCCAGCCTGCTGACGCTGTCTGGATCAAGCTCATCAAGGATTGGCTTCGACGCCATTAGCTACTGCATCTACAAGACCAGATTGCTGATTACCGAACCAGACCGATAGCCTCGCGTTTGAGATGAAGGCTCCAAATCGAGCAAAGGTCGCGCGCTGGGCAAGCGAAGCCTGGAAGGATATTCCGGCGTCCATGATCGTGGCAGGGTTTGCTCGCTGCAAGCTTGGAGTTGGGGCCGCCGCTGTTGTTGAACCAGATGAGGCGACTAAGTTGCAGGAGCTGTTTGATGCGGTCTTTAAATACTTAGAGGAGCTATCTGTGGTTGATCCATGTGAAAATGTGCTTGATGATGACCAGGACGTCGTCGATCGGTCTGCAGACATTGATGTGTGTGGCCAATGTAAATTGATAAAAAAAACATTGCTGTTCCGCACTACTCCCGAATCAACCTGAAGCCCTATGCTAGTTTTTCACCCCTCGTATATCACACTGCAGCTCGCCTTGCGCGCAACTTATCTACGTGCCCACGAAAACATCGCGGAGGTATCATGAGACTAGAATAAACATCGACAAATGCTGGTATATGACATGGATTATAGGGTATGCAAGTTGTTGCTGGACAAAACCGGATACCGGTACGATGATCCATATCGGTACATACAGCTACACTTGCTTAAAACCGGTTGTAAAAACAAACTACCGGTATTGTGCAGTATGTGCGCGATAATACCGGTATGCTTCTCTTCTTCTCTTCGTCCGGCGGTGCTTCCCCCTTTTTCGCTCGCCCCCATAGTGAAAGCAAGTGAAAAACGAGAAACCAGCTTCTTTTCTTGTCGACAGGTGAGCGCGAGCAAGCGAACGCGCGCAGATACCAGATCCTCACGACACGCGTGCGCGTGCGAACGAGCGAGTGAGTTAACGAGCGCCACCGCTACCAGCACCAAGCAAGCGGAAGGAACGAAAGCGTCACCACTAGCGTCTCTCCGCTGCTGTGACGTCTGCTGCTGTCAACCAACGGTGCGTACTCGAAGAGCTCCGTTCGTACGAGGGGGGAGAT
Organism: Globisporangium alternatum; assembly: GCA_023334315.1. Taxonomy (NCBI): domain Eukaryota; phylum Oomycota; class Peronosporomycetes; order Pythiales; family Pythiaceae; genus Globisporangium; species Globisporangium alternatum. Next base: position 26,124 of record JAASGT010000381.1, on the reverse strand, counting down.
TCGTTTCATGGTCGCCCCGCGCTTTCTGTGGACGTGTGTTTGCATGGTGTAACAATCCATGGAGGAACGGCACGATAGATGCAATAAGAGGAATGAGGCTTGCGTGGGGGAGACAGCGTGGGCTCGATGTTGTCGCCCACATAACGACTTGCGTTGTGGACAAGCTCTTCTTCCTCCTGCGTCGTCCCCTCTGTGTATCTGTGTGTCCTCCATGCGTGTGTGTGTCTGTATGAGCGCTCTATAGTGCGCGAGTCGCCACTTATATCCCTCGCGTGTGTGCGCGCTCGCTCTCTCCTACTAGTGTCTATGGAAATGGATCCTCTTTGTTGCGACCGAAATATTGTGCTGACTGTCTCTTTCTCTCTATGGCTGATGACAGACAGGACCTCGCGTACGAGCATCAGGTCGCTCGCTCTCTGTGATTGATTGACTGCGCTACACTACGAGGCGAGCGAGCGCCTAGAAAAGAGAGCAACTCGCAGTCAGTTAGTCTATGCGCCCAGAATGAGTTCGCATCTGCCTCGAAACACACACGACGACAGCGCGGGGCTCGCGGAGGACGACATCCAGGTCACGTCGCCGACGTCGTACGCGCTGCGCGAGTCGATCCGTCGCTCGTCGTCGTCCAGCTTCGACTTTGGCACGGGTGGCGTCCCACCGCCCGCGCTGCGCACCACCAGCAGCAACGAGCGGCAGTCAAACCGCTTGTCGCGCGGCAGCAGCTTCTTCACCCGCGCTCCGCCGCCGCCGCCGCCGCAGTACCCGCCTCAGATGGCATCAGGAGGCTTTATCAACGGCATGCAGTCGGCATCGAGCAGCATGAACAACGGCGGCATGGCGCGGCCGTCGTCAAACCCGAGTCTCGCGGCCATGGCCGCACAGGGTGACTACCCGCAGCACGGCAACTCGCTCGGTCCCATGTCGTTTGCGACGACGCCCACGGGCGGCTCGTCGAACAACCTCACGATGTCGTACAACAGCAGCAGCAATGTAACGACAACGAATGGCCCATCGAGCACGCCGGGCCACCGGCGATCCAGCTCGCGCCGCAGCATCTTCAGCCGCGAGACGTTCATGCTGAGTCGCGAGAAGGAGTCGCCCGCGACAATCCCCGAGGGTGTGCCGCTCGAGATCAAGTGCGAGGGCTTTCTGACGAAGCGCGGTCACGTGTTCACGACGTGGAAGACGCGCTACTTTGTGCTGCGCGGTGACACGCTCGAGTACTTTTCCGGCGAGGACAAGGGCAAGCGCTACGGCAGCGTCACGGTCGCCAAGGTCGCGCCGTGGTCGGGCGAGGCGCACGGCTTCATGTTCTACACGACCAAGCAGGTGCCGTACTACGTGTACGCGGCGTCCGAGGCCGAGCGGTCCAAGTGGCTGCGCGCGCTCAAGGAGTTCGTCGTGGAGCCCGAGGAAGTGAGCTGCGAAGGGTACCTCACGCGCCGCGGCCACCTGGTGCCGAGCCAGCGGATGGCCTACTACGTGCTCAACGGCACGTCGCTGCGCCACTATGCCGACCAGAGCGCGTATCGCGAGAACGAGTCAGCAGTAGCGGAAGTGGACGTGCGGTCCATTGCACCGTGGGAGGGCGAGCCGAACGGCCTCATGTTCCAGACGTCAACGGGCAACGTGTTCTACGCGAGCGCCGACACGCTCGGCGAGCAGCAGAAGTGGATACAGACGGTCAAGCGCTCGAACGCGACGGCGCCCGAGCCAGTCTCATGCGCCGGGTACCTCACGAAACAGGGCCACAAGCGAAAGAGCTGGAAGAAGCGCTACTTCATCTTGCGCGGCAACCTCATCGCCTATTATCCGGACTACGACATTGCGAACAGCGCGAAGGGCAAGCCGCTGGCGGAAGTCACGGTCGAGGACGTGCAGAAGTGGGATGGCGAGCCCTTTGGGTTCATGTTCATGACGAGCGAACAGGTGCCATACTACGTGTACGCGGACAACGACCGCGAGCGCAACAAGTGGATGAACGCGCTGCGCAAGCTCACGACGGTCGCCGAGGAGCCGACGATCGAGAAGAAGCGCTGTCCGAACTGTAACGCCGTGCTCACAGGCTCGCGTTTCTGCGGTGCGTGCGGCCACAACCTGCGCGGCACGACGGTCGGCGGTGACCGCTCGGGCAACAACGGCAACCGCCGGAATCAGTCGATGAGCGGCGACGGCATGGACTACTCGCAGGACGACGCAGAGATGGACGACGATAACGCGTTCGACGAGCTGGAAGCGCTATCGGAGGGCGCGCGAACGCTACTGCTCGCGGTCATGCAGACGCCCGAGGGCGTGGACATTGGTGGCGACCGAGACAGCGCGTTCCCGTCACGCGTGATGAAGCCGAAGATCGAACACTTTCCAGTGCAGCAGAAGCTTGAAGTGCAAATCCCAGCGACCCAAGAAGAGGAAGAGGACAACGAAAAATCGTACAAGCAAGTTGTAGAGCCAACAGTCTCACCGATTGCCACGCCAGCGTCTCCGGTGCGGTGTCCAACGCCACAGCCCATCACTGTTTCTGCTATTGAGCAGGATGACGACGATCTTTTGGATTCGCCAGCATCGTCGCCAAGGAAGATGCCGTCGCCACCGACCCCGCCAGCGTCGCGCTCGAAGGGTAAGAACGCGAAGAAGCCGGAATCGGAGCCACGAGCAACGCTCACGCCGAACTTTGCGATCGTCGACGATGGCCAGACGAAGAACTCGAGCTTCCACTCGTTTGGTGGCGACTCGGACGAAGAATCAAAGGCCGACGAGCCGCAGCCGGTGCCTGTTCCAGCGAGAAAGTCGAGTCGTTCGTCGGGCGTGCACATGGCTGGCATGGGACGTCGCAAGACGCTGGGCCAGCTCGCCGCGGAGTCGAGCAGTGATGAGGATGAGGACACGAAGCTACCGACGAAGCCACCGACCATGGCGTACGCGAAGGGCGAAGAAGAGGACGAGTCCAAACAGGAAGAGAAAACGCCCAGACGTAAGAGCTCAGCGGACTCGCTGGAGCTGGACATGGGCGGCATTGCGCTGCTGGAAGAGGCGTCTTCGGAGCGCCCGGACCCGCGTCCGTCGATCCGCATGAGCGAGCGCAGCTCGAAGAAGGATTTGTACCACTACATGGAGCGCGAACTGGACTTCACGGCACAATTCATTCCGTCTGCGGACGCGCCCGTGCGCTGCCGTTTCTACAGCTCAATGGCGTACGCGAGTGCAAAGAAAGTGATCATGTTCATCTCGGACTCGGGTCCCCTTGGGCTGTGGCGACAGGATTTGACGGACCAGACGACGACGACGGACCACAAGTGGGCGATGGTGCGCTACTTCAGTCGCGCGCAGGAGGAAGGCTACGGCATCATCGTCTGCAACCCGTTCTCGAACTCGGTGGTGGTGTATGAGGCAGGGGGTTTCGAGCGCGTGGTGCCAATCCCGAACTCGTCGACACCCAAGGAGCACGTGCTCTTCGTCTGGGAGCAGTTTGTGTCCAAGTGCAAGGGCCAAGTATCGATCATGGCGTTCGCGCGCGGCGGTGCGCTCGTAAAGTCGATTCTCGAGACGCACGAGACGAGCGCGCGCGAGAAGATCCACCGAGTGGCGTTCATCGAATCGAAGCACGAGATCGATCCGACCGAGAGCTTCGGCATTCGCGAGTTGCTCGGCAGCCGCTCGATCAACTGGGAGGCTTCATTCGAACCGCTCGGTGGCCAGATCGTGGACTCGCAGGCGCGTGTTGGCTGCGTGTGCTTGTCGATTGGGTACATGCCTGACAACCGAGTCGAGTCGGACAGCGATCCGCGAACGCTGGAGAAGGCTGAAGACCCTGCGTTTGCGTTCGTGGGCGCAAACCCAGACCGCTCGGGGATGACTGCGGTCGTGCGCCACGTGCGCGCCGAGCTGCGAAAGGTGCGCAAGAACGGCAAGACCATCGCTGCGAACAACAAGCAGCGCCGCCACTCGAACATTGTGATCCTGGGCGAGACGGACGCGAACGAGTCGAGTGATCTGTCGACTGGCGATAATGATGAGAAGCCTGGCGCACCAGCGGCTGCTGGATCCGCGGACGACAAGCTTAACAAGCCGAACTATTATCTACCCAAGCCTATCCCAAAGCCAGCTCGAAGTGCATCGCCCGGCGGTAACAGTAGTACCAGCAGCACGGTGGCGTCTAGTACATCCAGCCGCGACTCGAGCCGCCAAGCGGTCACGGACAAGGACTTTGAGCTGATGAAGGTGGTGGGCCAGGGTGGCTTCGGCAAGGTGTTTCTGTGCCGCAAGACGACGGCGCCGCACAAGGACGAGTGCTACGCGATGAAGGTTTTGAAGAAGCAGCACGTGGTGTCGTCGGGGCTCGTGAACACGACCATGGCCGAGCGCCGCATCCTCACGGAGATCTCGCACCCGTTCATCGTGAAGCTCCATTACGCGTTCCAGAGTCAGAGCAAGTTGTATCTGGTGATGGACTATTTGAGCGGCGGGTCACTGGCGTTCCATCTGCGCCGGCGCCGCAAGTTCCCCGAGGACTGGGCGCGCTTCTACGCGGCCGAAGTGGGCGCCGCCATGGCGCACCTGCATAGCGTCAACATCATCTACCGCGATGCCAAGCTCGAGAACGTGCTCATGGACCACGAGGGCCACGTGCGCATCACGGACTTTGGTCTCTCGAAGATCGGCGTCTCGGACTTGAAAGGCGCGACGACATTTTGCGGCACGGCGGCTTACATCGCGCCGGAGCTGCTCAAGGGCAACGCGTACGGCAAGGCGGCCGACTGGTGGTCCTTCGGCATTTTGCTGTACGAGATGATCGGCGGCAAGCCGCCGTACTACCACCGCAACCGCGACATCATGTTCCAGACGATCCTCAAGCAGGAGTGGGTCACCTTCTCGCCCAACTTCTCGGACGCTGCCATCTCGCTCATCCGTGGGGTAAGATGTTTGATTTGTGTGGAATCTTGTTTGTACCTCAGTATGCTAATGTCTTGATTGCCTTATCACGTGTATAGCTGCTGACGCGCGACCCGATGCAGCGCCTGGGCAGCGGTCGCGGCGGCGCCGACGAGGTGCTGAACCACCCGTTCTTCGACGAGATCAACTGGCGGGACCTGCTGGAGAAGAAGGTGGCGCCGCCCTTCAATCCGGGCGTGGGCAAGCTCGACACGCACTATGCGCCGCGCCACAACAACGAAATCACGGCGCGCGACCGCGAGGCGAGCATGCTCATGCCGACCAACCCGCGCGGCGGCGGCGCGGCCAACGAGTTCGACGGCTTCAGCTTCGTCGGCCGGCCCTCGTCGCTCTCCATGTCGGGCGTCTAAGTGCAAGAAGCGACAGACGACTGTGAATGCTCACTGACTGACTTGTGTGTGAATTTAAAACGATACCATTAGAAACGTAACGCGGGCGAGCGCGCGAGAGAGAAAAAAAACAGAGAATTGGATTGCTTGTGTGTCGCTAGCGCTCTCGTGCCTGTGGTGGTGATGAGCTTGACGAACTGACCGTTTTCGGTGCCGCCCAGCTAGGTGCAGGACGTGGCGAAGCACGAGAGGACGCAGTTGTAGAAGACGTGGGACTTGAGAACCCCAGAGCCGTCGCAGTCACGCATCTCCTCAAAGGGACCAGTGCACACGTGCGAATCTACGTCCGCCTCAAAGCCCGGATCACATTGTAGAGCCCTGCCGTTTTGCTGGATCGCGATGTTCGAGTTCCCACAGGCGGAAGACTCGCAAGGCCCCGAACACGTCGCCTGATACGTGCTTTCGGCGTACTTGCACCCGCGCGTGAGAATCTGCCACTTGGCCTGCGTAGTCAAGTCCAAGGCCTGGTTGATTGTGACCACGTGGAAGCCTAGGTACACGTCGACGACCGAGTTGAAGAACGCTGAGGACGTTGCCGAGAGCTCGAGCGTGTCCCCAGGTCGCAGGACCACTTCCCGCGCTGTCGCGTCGGCCCAGGCGACGCCCGAGCCCAGCACGCGGATCTTGGCGAGATTGTCGTGCAGCGAGCAGCAGCCGGAGCAGCTCGTGTACGTGAACGGCTCGGGATCGCCATAGAGAGCGCCGATGCGTCCCGTGCCCGAGACGCACTCGGGCGCGCCGATGAGCTTTGCGATGATCGGAGTGTCGAAGCCCGTGACTGGAACCTGGATCTGGTACAAGGTTGCAAGGTTCTGGGCGAGCGTCTGGGAGATCGTGAACGGAACGATTGGGCGAATGAGTGGAGTGCCGTGCTCGTACATGGCGCCATTCGCGTTCTGGACAAAGTAGCTGGCGCCAGAGCGAGGAGCCGTGCTGCTCTTCAACGTTGAGACGTTGCTGCTCTTTGGGAACTCATAGATGAGGTTGCCCTGGATCGTGGTCTGGCGAGCACCGACCGCCATGATCGCAGCTGAATGGGCAACACACCGGCCGAAGTGGTGAACCTGATTGAACGAGATGTTGGCGTTGCGCGAGTACAACAGGTGGCTGAGCACGGGATCCCGGAAGGAGTTGCGCTGATACTCTCTTCGCGCAATGATCGCGATACCACTGGAGCCCACGAACGAGACGTTGTTGTTAACGAGCTGCACTTTGTCGCTCTCGCCCGAGATCAAAATCGCGTTGCCGCGAATCTTCTCGAACGTGCAGTGCTCCACGAGGATATTTTCGACCGTCTCCATGAAGAGCGCGGCGACGCGAGCTACTGGCCACAGCGAGCCTGGGATCCGCTCGTCTGCGGTGTACAAACCATTGGATCGTTAGCGAGGCAAACAAGATCAGCGAAGCAACTGAAGCAGAGCGAAGGCACTTACAGACATCCGTGTGAAGCAGCTGCGTGCCCGAGAACGTCAGGTGACGGAAGCGCAGATGCGAGGTCTTGGTTTTCGAGTCGGTCTTGAGGAGCGAAGTGGACGCATGCGCTGCCTGGACGACCGTGTTCTCCCGCGAGCCGCTGACGCGCACTAGCTGCCGCAGAAACGGGATCTCCAGCGTGCTGTTCTCCAGACTGGAGGCGGTCGCTGTTGCCGAGTCGAGTGGGATCACGTACAGGAGCTTGGTGGACGGGTTGAAGAACCATTCGCCGGGGGAATCGAGTTCTTCAAACGCGTTCTCGACCCGGAAGACCATCTTGCTCGAGAACTTGGGTCCAGTCTCGAAAATGTCAGACGAGAGCTCGGCGCCACCAGCGCCCAGCGTGAGCTCGCCCTTTGTGGCATCGAGCGTTCGCATAGAGTAGAATAAGTTGACATTGTCCGAGCTGTCGGGGAGCACTTCGACCACCAGATCCTGAACATTCGTCCACTGACCCGCCTTGGCTGCGAAGAGTGTTGGGTCGAACCCCATCGTCTTGACAGGTGTACCCTTGAAGCTTTTGGCTGGAAAGAATGAGCAGTTGAACTCCCCATGGTCCAGCGAAGCGGAAGGCAAAGTAGAGTTCGTCGCCTGAGCTCGTACGAGGCAGTTGGGGAATCCGGCGCGAGGGTACTGGACGGCGTCCACGTAGAGCGTCGAGAACGAAAACTTGGTGTCTGGAGAGAACGGCGCTGGAAGGAACGGCGTGAGATCCGCGCAGAAGACCTTGAGGCCGCTCGCGAGTGTCTGCCGCAGCGTCCAGGACGTGACGGAGCCCGCAGCGATGAGTTTAGAGCCTGAGAGCGTCACTTTCTCACAGCCGCGACAGGAGAGCGAGCAGATCTCCACGCAGTCCTCCTCTTTCCACAAGTCTTTGCCAAACAGGTGCGTGAACTGCTTGTAGAACTTCTCCGAGTACACCTTGCGCTCCAGGTGCAGCGCACACGAAGTCATGCAGCCCGTGACACAGGGAGCTAGAAGTGGGGCCGCGTAGCACGTGTGACCCACGCCGTTTTTGTCCACGCACACGTCGTTGATGTCCATGTTCTCGACCACGGGAGGCGCGATCGGCTTGGTCAACAGCGAGTTGCTCGTAACGTTGACCATCATCTGGAGGAACGGGTCCACCGGTCCTGTCCACGCGGTCTTGTCGCCCACGCCATTCCACAGGAGCCGCGGTGGGGTAGACAGGTTCGTGCTGTACGGGAACGTGAGCACCGAGATGGCCGCAGCTTCGCCTGCAGGGTCGCAGTAGGCTTGGTAGGTCACGGGCGCCTGCGCCGAGAGCCCCGAGTCCTCGACTGCAAACTCGAGCGTGTCCGTGAGCGCGTACCTCCCAGCACGTAGGAAGACGTTGATGGACGAGTTGGCGTTCTCTGGACGCAGCTTCTGCGTCTGCACCTCCTGTTTGGCGCGCGCCAGTGTCTGGAATGGCTGCGAGAAGCTCCCGTTGTTCGCGACGTCGCTGCCTGTGGGTGACACGTACAGGTCCACGGGTGCTGCGCCGACTCCACAGCTGAACGATATGAGCACGATGTGGACGCAACATGCGAGCAAGCTTACCACCGGTGAGCTTCGCCGAATTGAAGACCCAAAGGCATGGCGCATCTGATCTCTTGGTGAGGGTGACAGCTTCACAAGAGAGACGACGGGCGCTGCGAACAATGTGCGCGTGTGTATTTGGTTTTATTTTCATTCTCATGCAACACGGCGAACGAAACGGCGTTACCTGAGTCAGCCTGGCAACCGATGCGCCTGCACCGCGACTCTTAAGCAGCCATTCCAAGCGGATAGAGGCGATGGATTCCCGTTCTGCGGTTGTCAGTCGTACCATTTCCCTGTTTTTTCTCTTTTCTCTCGCGAGCCATGAAGCCGCACTATTGCTAGTTGTCATAGGTGTCGCGCGACTGCGTCTTGGCGAGCGCGAGGATCGTGAAGCGCACTTCGCCTTCGTCGCGAGCCATGAACTCCTGGATCACTCGGCACGCGTCCTGCCATAATACACACATAGCGAGCGAACCACATGCGTCAGTCAATTTCCATGACTCTCCTACAAAGTAGAATGAAACAAGAGCTCGCAGCTTGTACCTTGAGCAGGTTCTCTTGTGTCGTGGGGCCGTGGTTGATTGGGAACTTCTTACGGCCGTCGAGCTCGTACAGGTGGCCATCGACGTGACTGCAACCACAATGTACAACAAACAACGTCAGCACAACACAATCTACACCATTCAGTAACAAAACGGGGCTTCGTATCTACCTGAAGCAGATGAAGTGCGTGTTGATCGGGTCGTCCACGCTCTCGAGTTGCTGTCAAAGGCACAGAAACCGTGACGACTTTAGATGAAAGCAGGACAGCGAACACGTGCAGCAACAACATACACGTACCTCGGACTGCCCAGCATCTGCGGCGCTGCTGTGGGTCTCTTCCAGCTGTACGCGTCCATCCAGACAAGAGACGCCTTTGTGAGTGGAAAGGTTCGTGTCGCCATCATGCCTCTGTGTGCTGCACGCAGCCTCGGACAACTTGGTAATAGCTTTACGCACCTCGTTGTCGTGCTCCAGGTAGTCCGCGATCTCGTCTGGCGTCTTTGTCTCCGTCTTGCTAAACATCTTGCCCAAGTAGCTATCTGGGTCTGCCATTTACAAACACAACGTGGGGTAGATAGCAAACAAATGGTCAGTCGCGTACAGTTTGAATGGGATCAATAGGAGGAAGGACGGAGTCGCAGCGCCGCCACTGGACTGTACCGAGCGTGACGTGCTGGCGCATGTTGCCGATCGCGTGCAGCAGACCGATGGTGCCGCAGGCGTTGCCGACCGTCTGGTGCATGTAGTAGACGGCGTCCGACACGACCTGGCCTTCCGCCAAGATCTTCTCCTCCTGCTGCTTGGCGAACGCCTCGGTCTGCAACCATTTGTGCATGACACATACGCACAGCAAGCAGTACAGTCAGTCAGCCATATAACACTACCAGTAGTCAGCTAAGAAGCCACTGAAGGTCAAGAACTACAAGAACGTACGTGCGGCTTGATGGGGAAGAGCATGAGCACGCCGAGCACGGGCGTGGGCACCATGCCGAGCGCCCATTCCTCTGTGCTGAGCACGTCGCAGAAGCTGAAGTCGTGCGTGGGGAAGCCCATCTGCTGTACGTACGTGTTCATCACCGTCGGGTTCGACTCGAGCGGGAACCAGCGCTTGGCGCCCACGTCGCTGCCGTCGTCGCTCATTGTTATGTCCGTCTCGTGCGCTTTGTTCGAGGTTTCAACCCAGAATGAGCGAGAAAAGGCTCGAGAGTGCGATCCTAAGCTCGTAGTTAGTTGTGCGCCATAGGCTCGTAAATAGGGTCGTTCCTTGTGATAGGGGTGCTAACGTTTATACCAAAGCCGGTCCAATTAATATAGGTAATTTATTCATAAGAAAGTGGAAATTATAGGCATTAGAATCTTACTCTGATATAATCGTTTCCAATTTTTTGTGTATTTTTTTGTGTCACTACCCGCAGAAACTGAAAACCTAAAATCTCTTTGTATGATGATTCTATTGTTTGTACTTGCTTCTCGTATTTAAATACTAGAAAGAACCAGTGGACTGGAAACTCTTAAATTTTCCTCTTGCATCCTTCGTGACGTATTTTATATATTCCTTTTGAAAATTTGTTTATATATTAAGAATAAGCTTAAACGAGAATCATTCTGAAAACATAAAACGCGCGTATATAGCAACTCTGATATAAACAGACTCGGATTTCTGACAGTGAACAGCAGAGCTGTTTCGGAGCACATACTAATTTTTCACTCTCTTTTATGGTCGGCACCAGTATGGCGAGTACCTCTTCTTGCCACCTTCACACACAACCTGCCATTCGACGGCGGAAGGAATAATAAATCAACGTCGCATTGGGCTTCTAACGTACACCGATGGGTTTGTTGTGTTGCCAAACTAGACTACCGCTACAGCTGCTACTACGCTATGCCTCTACTACTAATCCATACGGATGGCCTCTAGGCCATCTTGCCCGCCTGCGAGTTGAGCACCGCGTTCCCAGACATGAAGCTGCTGGGCGGCGGCAGCGTGAGGTTGCTTGCACTGCTGCCACCGGGCGTGCTGCTCGCGCGGAAGCTGTCGAGTTTCCCGGGCTGCGTGAGGAAGCTGATGGGCGGCAGGCGGCCCGTGGGTGTGCTGCTGCCAGTCACGAACGCACTGGCGTCTAGTGGTGAGGATGCTGCTGAATGTGTGTTGTGGTGTTGTACGCGCGAGTGGTTCTGCAGATGGTAGGCGCTCAGGTACGCGCCGTCGGCTTGGTGCTCGTACGATCGGTCGATGTCCATGGGTGACGCAGGTGTGGACAGCGGCGCGTCGCTTGAGATGTCGGAGGCGTTCGAGGAGATTGAATGACGGCCGCTGCCCTTGATACGCTGCTGCTGACTCGTGACGAGCAGGCCCATGTTGCCGAGTTTGGCACGCCGCGCGACGCTCACCATGCGGTGCTTGCGGTCGCTCTTGCGCTGGTGCTCGTTCTGCCGCACGCGATGGAAGTGGCAGAGCGTGTGCAACTGGCCGTTGCGCTTCGTCGCGCGCGGGTTCGAGCACTTGCCCGACTTGTACTTGCACTGCTGCTGCGCGGTCGCGCCGCGCGGGGACGCGAGCGGCGCACTATTCGAGCACGCCACCGCGTAGTTGCTCACCATCTCCTTGCTGCCGCTGCCGTAGGCGCTGCTGCCTCTGCTGTACGTGGCGTCGACCACCAAGCGTGAGCCTTGCTGGTTCTCCATCCCGTGCATCGTCTTGCTGTCTGTCGGGTCTTGCTGTCTACCGAGCGAAAGCGGGTGTGAGGCACCCACGCGTGAAATCGGCAAATGGCGAATCACGATGAGCGCCCATGTTGCAAGAGGCAGCTCATGGAGGGACCGATGAAGACAGAGAAAAGAGAACAACTTGCGCAGGTAGCAGCGCAGCAAGGGCTGGGCGAGTTCTTTCCACATAACCCCCTAGAAAAGCGTAGAAACTCTCAGAAAGCGCGCGGAAGCTGAACAGCTCATAGTGGCACGACGAGTCAGGAAAAGAGAGTTCAGTGTGAACCTACGCAACTGACTATCCGAGAACGCATCCTCGTAAAGCTTCTATAAAAATCGACACTCGATTAGACTTGGATGTTGTATGCTGGTAGGAGTCGGCCTTATAAAAAGTCGCGACACTTGACTTGGCTTCAACATGCACACGCACGTCGCCACCTCGATTCTAGTTGCACTGTTTGTGTGCACTACGCACGCCTGCAGTATGCGCTAGTTTCCGTGTCATTCACTGGAAGCTTTCAGGCTCTCATGTGGCTGCGTCTCTATTGCGTCCTCCCATTTCGCTGGGAGAAGGCATCTCTTTTGTATCAAGGACTTCTTCCTTGGTTTTCGCAGAAGAAAACGGATGGCTTATCTATCATACAGCATACCCGATCAAACGGCATACTGGCAAACGAAAGGCTGTTGAAAAGGTGACTTAAGTTGAAGTGCTCGAAAGGACGCATGCTGCAATAGTAAAGGGCGAGAGCGCCGCTTTGCTTTTAGATTTATGCTGACCACATTAACCGTTCGTAAATCTTTCATTAACGACTTGGCCGAGTACGTTCCGTGGAAGGTTTCAACATGATTGATTTTTCAAAGCATCTTTGGGAAACTTGTAAACGGTTTTATGTAGGATAAGAAATGAAATTCCTAACTCTCACATCAAGTAAGCTACCCTTACTTCTGTAAATACCATAGAACACCCAGAATGAATATTTGTTCTAATTTTAACCAATTAAATGTCATTTTTCAAGCCACCAAATTTTTAATTTGGGCAATATACTGGTATTGAAGTTGGCCTTCAAGACCAGCAACGTACTTCAATAGCTGCCACCATTTCGTGACGCGCGTTATGAGGAAGTCTCGAGCGAAGGCCTCTCAGGCTTCTCAGTGTGGAGTTCTGCAGACGCCTTGCGGCTACTTCACATTTGGATTTATATACACAGACGCAGAGACGAGCATAATGCAGCCTACTCACAACGTTCACACACTCCCTTCCACCTCACAGGCCCTCCTTTACAATCGTAGCCTTGCTGGTCAACTGCAGCAGCCCAGCATCAGTACCAGCACGACGTCGCACTTGATGTCCAGTTCCCGCTACAGCAGGAGCAGTAACAACAGCACAATGTCTGGCGCTATGTGCAGCTATGGCATAGATTCATGTAGCGCTAGCATTAAAAGCACCATGACTTCGTAATCCAGCGCCAGGTGCAACAGATGTTCGCACTCCGGCAGTCGCTCCAAGGGTAGCTCGCCCACTGCCAAGACCTTCACTTCCAGCGGCAGATCCAGTACCAGCACCTCCAGGTGCAGAGTTTCATTGCGCAGCAGCCGGAGCAGCACTGGCAGACCACAGGGTCCAGTCACAGCTTTCGAACAAGCGTGAGCCAGCCAATCAACTCCGACTCCAGCTCGCTCTTGCTCCAGCTTGAGAAGGACCATGGCCGTGAGCTTGTGCTTCAGACGCATCTCCGTCGTAAGCAGCAGATTGCGATGCAGCAGCAACTTCGAATCAAGTCGTTGGTTCAGCTGCAGCTCCAGACACAACGTGAGGCTGACCTCCTGCGCCACCAGAAGCTCCTCCACGAGAGGGACATTGTCTCCCAGCAGCAACTGCATCTTCAGTTGCGGCTACAGCTTTAGTAGCAGCAGTGGCCACTGCCGACTCCCAAGTAGCACTCCGCGGTTCAGCAACAGCTTGAAAGTGAGGGACGTCGCTCTTAAGCGATTGGAGCATGCGCGAGCATCACCAAGTGTGATGCTTAAGCGCAGAGGTGTGATGGATGCTTGCTTGGTAGGTGCAGCCCACGACCGACCAGCAAGCACGGGAATGAAGCGACGCGATGTGCTCACAGGAGGCCCGCCCAACAAGAGAGATATCGCGGCGAGGGGAGAGGTTGGTGCTCACGTCTTTACATTGAGAACGTGGATGTCGGACGCCCAGTGCGAGACTGGGTTGTTCTGGCGCTTCGACGCGGATGCGAGCGTCTGACTGGTCTCATCGAACCGGCAGCTCTTTAGCTCCTTAGAAGCGCCTTCGTCAATCCACTTGATAATTATCGAAGCATTGCTCTTTTTTAATATATTTGTGTATATATCGCAGTGTCATACCTAATATAATAATAAATAGTAATATAGATATTTAGACCACAGAAAAGTGTAGGTGTGTGTCTGTACAATGCTGCTATTTATAAACCTTGTGTGTCCGTCCAGTTGCAGTCGGTTCCCAAGAAGAAGCGGATCCATGTCTTTTTCTTTCCGTTTCTTATTCGCCCACGATTTATTATTTCTTCGATTTCTTTAACGGAGGTTCGCGCGCGCTTCTTCAAGGAGCGCAAAAGCCACACTGATACCATCTGCAGCCTTCGCTCAAGAGCATGCACACGAGTGCTAGCGCGCGCTCATTTCGTTCGCGCTTGCTTGCAGATAAGTAGCCACTATTTTTCTTTATGCTCGTTTGAAATATCGAATCAGATTCGTTCTAAATTTATTGAAAGCTCTCTAAAATAAATGAATACGTCATGCCGATTTTTTTCATGTGCCTGCTAAAGATAAACCCAGACCAGGATTCGCACTTGACACAAGCAAGCAAGGCACGTGGATCCCTCAAGCAAGTCGACGAATTCCTGTCCTGTGCATCTTGTCTGATCGAATTGAATGCGCATCTGTCAATGGCTGCCGTGGGTGTCACGGGGGCTCTTGCTGGCAGGAAATGGATTCACTGCTGTGCATTAGCGAACGCGCCACTGTGCACTCGCTCCATTAGCTTTTCTCGCGGTACCTCAAGCCAGCTACTGAAACGATGAAGGAGCTTCCGCATGAGAACGACCTCGAGGCGCACTACTTTGGTGCGACGAGCGAGGTAGTGCTCTCGGCCTATTTCTCGCTCTTTCTCGCGCTCCTGCTGCTCGCCGTGCTACTGAGCAACAAGGTCGCGCACCACTGGCACTCGCAGTACGTGCCCGAGGCCGCGGCGGTCATCGCGCTCGGCATCGTTGCGGGCATTGGATGCCGTCTCTGGCCCAGCATGATCGCGCACACGGTACGTGCGTCCGCATGTCGATCAGCAAATGCTCTATGCGCTTGATCACCCATGCAAATGCTCGCCCGTCTTCTTGCAGCTCATGGCGTTTGACGCCAGGACGTTCTTCGTCGTGCTACTGCCGCCCATCATTTTCAATTCGGGTACGAACGTCGGACGACTGCTTACTTGTTCTGCGACGCTTCTCGTAGTTCGAAAGCGAAAGGAATCCGTTTCTCACTCTCTATGACTTCTGGACTTGTTGCTACTCCTATTCTTCTTCTGAATGATCAAAAGGCTACACCATGAAGCGGCGGTTCTTTTTCGAAAACATCCGCAGTATCTTATCCTTCGCGATCATCGGAACGTTCGTCTCGAACGTGCTCGTGGGCCTCCTACTCTTCGCAGCCGGTCGACTTGGCATCAGCGTGCGCCTCTCGGTTGCCGAGTGCCTCACGTTCGGCGCGCTCATCAGTGCCACGGTACGATCTTTTGGAACCTCTGAATCACTTCATGTGGAATGTATCCATTTGAGTGGCGTCACGTGGACGGTCTCCGATATGTGTGATATGTCGATCGAATGACTGGCTGGAAATGGCTTGAAACCGAGCACTTGAACTGACTTTATGTCACTGTTCTATTTATAGGACCCCGTCTCGACGCTCGCGATCTTCCAGGAGCTCCACGTGGACCCGACGCTGTTCTACGTCGTATTTGGCGAGAGCGTGCTCAACGACGCGGTCGGCATCGTGCTCTTCACGACGTTCTCCAAGTTCGTTGGCTTCACGTACACGGCGAGCTCGACGATCTTCGCGCTGCTCGACTTTGCGCTCATCTTTGTCGGCTCGACGCTCATCGGCGTGCTCTTCGGGCTGCTCTCGGCGCTGCTCTTCAAGTACTTTGACTTCAAGAGATGCACGCTGCACGAGGTACGTTGCATTGTTGCTGTTGCTGTTTCAGTGCGTGCTGGTTGTTTGATTTGTTTGCTCGCTCATTCACGTGACTGCCTTACACATGCTGCTTCCTACGGTAGGTCGGCGCGTACATCCTGTTCTCATACCTGCCGTTCCTCGTGTCGACGGCGGTCGACATGTCAGGCGTCGTCTCGATCCTCTTCGCGGGTATCACCATGAAGCACTACACGCACAACAACATCAGCGCTGAGGCGCAGGACATGTACGTTGTCGTTTCTGCTTTTTGCATCTCAACCTCACTGGGCCAGGGATTCTCATCTCTATCTTGATTATGGATTCATTTGACGTAGCTGCTCGCGCATCTTCAGCTCGCTCGCACACCTAACCGAGACGATCGTCTTCCTGAGTAAGTCGTTCTCTGCAGCTACGCTATACCACCATGGGCAATCAATCGCTAACACTCATCTGGGCCTCTGTTTCTATGACAACAGACCTCGGTCTCACGCTGTTCTCGGTCACGAGCGGTTACCACTTTGGCCTCATCTTCTGCTCGATCATTTTCTGCTTCCTCGGTCGCGCGGCGCACGTGTACCCGATCTCGCGCATGTTGAACAAGAGCCTCGCTGAACCGCTCACCATGAACCAGCAGCACATGCTCTGGTTTAGCGGACTGCGCGGCGCGGTCGCCTACGCGCTCGCGTTGTCGTTCCCGGGCGAGCACCGCGACGTACGTTCGCGCACAATACCTTCTGTGAGCTGGTACTAGACTCGCGGATTCACTTTGCCTCTCTATGTGTATTTCCCACAGTACATTGTCGCGACGACCATGGTGATCGTGCTGCTCACGGTGTTCTTCATGGGCGGCAGCACCGTGTCGATGCTCGACCGCCTGCAGATCGCGCGCCTCACGCCTGAGCAGGAGGCGGAGCTCGACCGTAGCGTGCGCCCCGTGGACCGCATGAAGCTGCTGCAGCACGACGCCAAGTACCTCGTGCCGTTCTTCACGAAGCTGCACAGCAAGAAGATCGTCTCGTTCGGCAGGAGCGACGAGGTCACCACCGACGACAACGACGAGGTGATCAGAAGCGCCAAGCACGTCAACGCTGCTGTGCTCGCGACGGAGTAACCTGCTAGTATTAACGACCCCCTTTATCCAGGCAGGACGAACATATTCTCACTTACATAGTAGCGATACTCCCACAATGCTCTTGAGTCCATTTTTACGGCCAACTCCAGCAGCTCCGCAACGTCAGAGGCCAGTAGGCGATGACGTACTCAGCAGGAGCGATCCGATGAGTGATTGTCACCGCCGCGAGCGCCATTCGCTCGCAATGCCACATGCTAACAATGCTCCACTCGCTCGATCGTCGCCTAGTCTTCCGCTGATTCGCATCATCACCATTGCGAACCAAAGCCAGTGCAGCGTCATTTTGCGTGTGCGAGGAGGTCTCAAGTCGAGCGACGCCAGTGCGTCACCCTTTCGTCGAGGATGCTCTTCTTCAACTCGTGTCACACCGTTTTTTGTAAAAATGGAAGCAGCTGTTACGACAGCGTCAACGGTTGTTTTCACCCGTTTCCGTCCATCTGTATCGGTTGCTAGCGGTATCATTGTTCAAAAATACCAAAAAAAGGTACATAATCACAGCTGTTCCAATTTCAGGCTTAAATGACATCAAATGAAAAAGACCGACAATCCAAAAATCACCATCATCATTTCAAAAGCGCGCCATTGACTCACAATTGCTATTCCAAGTTCCCCGCTCACCTCTTTCTACTGATCCGCAACATCGCTCTTCTATTTAGGTCCACACAGTACCACACACTCTCAAAGCCCGCATTCCGACACACATCGAGATGCTGCTGGACCAGCTCGCGCGCGGCCGCCGCCACCTGCCGCGGTCGCTGTCGCTCATGACGTTCAACGTGCTGGCGCCGTGCTACTTCCGCCACGGCGGGCGCGTCGAGAGCGACGACCGCGCGGCCTTCCTCGCACGTGCGCAGGCGCTCATCCACGCGATCCAGCGCGAGCGCTGTGACCTCGTCTGCCTACAGGAGTACTGGTTTAACCGCGAGTACCAGACGGCCTTCCGCAAGGCCTTCTACCCGTCGCACTACATCCACACTCTCAAGCGCCCAGGTACCGTAGTCGTCTCATTCTTTTCCGTTTAACACAGGCTGTGCTTCACACCGTTCCGGTGTCGTGTATGTTCGTTTGATGCATGGACTGACGTGTGTGTGTTTAAACCATATATGTGTGCGCTCATATAGGCGACAAGGAGGACGGACTAGCGGTATTTGTCGAGAAGCACAAGTTCGAGATCCACCACGTGCAGCACATCGACTTTGACCGCGCGGGCGACCGCGTCGCGCTGCTCATGCACGTCGCGACCAAGTGGAACCGTCACGACGTGCCGCTCATGCAGCGGGTATGCTATGTCTCATTGCGATTGCATTCCTCTTCTCTCAATATGTCCACACTGTATGCCTGTATCTAATGCCGATTGTATTGTATGAATGCGCAGTCGTTCCTTATGGTGAACTCGCACCTGACGTTCCCGCACTGCCAGGTGTATAAGGACATGCGTCTCGACCAGATCAAGGTCGTACTCGAGTCCGTGCGCGACTACGTCACCCGTGAGAGTCTCCACGACGTGCCCATCGTACGTCTCCTACGCTTAGTATTCGCTCATGTGCGATTGATTCTATTGGTGACTAATGGCTACTCACTCTCATTCTCTTCGTATGCTTATTAACAGCTCATGTGCGGCGACTTTAACGACTCGTACGATCCGGTGCACAGCCTCGTGCTGGACGAGGGCTTCGCGAGCGTCTTCGAGCACGTCCACGGGCGCGAGGCGCGCATCACGCACTGCAACCACAACAACCGCGAAGTGGGCGTGGACTTCATCTTCGCATCGCACATGGGCGGCAGAAGGAGAGCCCAAGAGCTACTGGTAGAAGAGAAAGAAGGCGGCGCCGCCGTTGGGGCGCTGCTAGAGACTTCGGCGATAGACACAGATGCTCCTGTTGTGCTGCCGCCGCTAGCCCCACGACTGGAGCTGAAGCCGCGCGAGTGCCATTTGGCGCCGCGCAATCTCACAGACGC
Source organism: Globisporangium alternatum (assembly GCA_023334315.1). Lineage (NCBI taxonomy): Eukaryota > Oomycota > Peronosporomycetes > Pythiales > Pythiaceae > Globisporangium > Globisporangium alternatum. Next base: position 7,215 of record JAASGT010000381.1, on the reverse strand, counting down.
GACGCGACTGAAGCGCCCGAGCTTTGGCCACGACTGGCGGCTCGTGCAGCACCCGCAGGAGGACCTGCCTTACGACGACGAAGCGCTCGTAGACTACTGGAGAATGGTGTCAGACCATCGCCCGCTGATCGCCACCTTCGATTTGCTCGAGCCAGGCGCCTCATCTTCGTCAGCTTCGCCTTCTTCGTCTGCTTCTGCTACTATCGCTTCCTCTGCGTCTCGACTGATCTTGTAAAGCTTCAGGATTGAAGAGAGAAGCTCTGGGACGATTTTGTGGCTTGCAGAGAACGAGGTGAATGGAGAGAAAGGTGAGGACGTTGTAATTTAAAATCTAACGCGTAGAGTCATTTCGGACAAGGACGGCGAGCGCTGGTAGTGTCTACTGTCTGCTACACAAGCCTCGGGTGGTTGATGGTGAGTCTATTGGTGCGAGTGTGTGCGTCGGCTGTGTTTGTGTGTTCGTGTTTGTAAATGGCAAGATGTTCAAGCAGGAAGCCCCCAAGAGCTACCCAGAGCCCAGAGAGAGGCTTCAGTATGGCACGGCGTACGGGTCCAGTGTCTGGCGGTACGACGACACGTCTCGAAGCGCGTGCAGTAGCTCCATCTGCGCAGCTTCAGCTTGCAGCAGCGCAAACGCGATGTACTGCTCTTTCCAGACGCGGAAGGATCTCCGGGTGATCACAGAACGGAGCTTGCTAACGAACGCCTGGGCAGCAGCGATGGCGGCTCCATCGGCATTGTATGGTGTCACCACCACAGCACTCATCACCCGAGCTCCACCTCGCTGCTTGGACAACGGGAATACAGCCAGTCTTCTCTTCATCCGGTCAAAGGCGCGCCGCAGGTGTTGACGACGGAAGCTCTGGACAATAATCGCAAGCGTTCGTAGCCTCTGTTCCTGGGCTTCAATGTGACTTGCTTGCTGCAAATGGTGCATTTCTTCGAGCGCCAGGAGTAGCATGCTGCTTGCAAAGCTCGTGCGCGGCATGCGCCACGGGAGTGACTTGAAACTGATCGTCGCCAGCACCGACGATATGCCCTGGGCTTTCGCAAACCAGCTCCAGAACGCGCGTCTGAGAGTATTGTGATGCTGGCGACGCAGAGCCCCAAGCAGGATCGAGAGAGCACATAGGCGAGCCAGGCGCTTGCGGAGCGCGCGCTTGGTGCTCTTGAGCCGCCACGAGCACTGGAGCTTGCGCCGATACTCGTTGTAGCCACAATAGAAGACCCGTGAGGAGGACGACGAGTTCCCAGTACTCCGACGCAGCGACGTTTGGATGCAGAGCACGGGGCGCAACAGCCGCCGTCTTGCTGGCAGCTGGTTCCGCCAGTTGACAAAGCACGCGCGCAGCCAGCAACTCGCATGAAGCTTCTTCACGACTACGACGCGTTCCAGTCGGCACTTTCGTGCAGTGAGCACGACGCCCCTCCAGTTGGTGAACACACGCACCATCAGCTGATTCAGAGCGTGCTGACAGGCGGAATTCCAGTGCTCTAGCTCCAGGATCGCGAGCTTGGCGTGCGCGAGCGTCACGGCGGCGTCCATGCTTCGGCTTCTCCAACGCAGCCAGCAGCGAGCGAGTTGGCGGCGCTGGTGACCACAGAGAACCTGAGTTAGCAGTCTCAGTCCTTTGTGTACCTCACGGAGTGCCATGTGCCATCGACACCATCCGAGAAACATTCTCTGGGCCAGTTTGCGCCCCATTCGCGTCTGCAAAGCAAGTACCCTGCGCTGTACGTTGTGTCTCAGCGAGACAAGTGCCTTCCAGCTGGCCCAGCAGCAGCGCAGTACGACCCGGTCACTCGCGCGCGTGACCACGAGCAGCAGCATCGCGCTCTTCTTCTTGGCACGCTGCCTCGCAACCATCGCCTTCCAGAGCAGCAGCACCTTGCGCTTGCGCAGCTGCGCGTTTGAGCAGCTGAACACAAGCAGCACCTTCTCCATCGCGGCTTTCTGGGTCTTGTGCAGCTCAGCAGCGACGCGCAGGCTGTTTGTGACACGAAGCCACCTGCGAAAGCCCTCAGTGGTCCATCGATGACGAAGATCCTTTAGCAGCGAGCTGAGCACGTTGATCGACCACGCACGACGTCTCCAAGTCGCAAACGCTCGACCCAACTTATGAACTGGACTACCGCTGCTGGCTGCAAGAACTGTCGCTAGCCGATGGCAGAACATGCCCAGATTGCGCCTGCGCAACTCCAGCACCTGCCTCTTTAGTGCGACGCTTTCTAGCAACAGCCGCTCGTTGCTATTCTCGAGCGACTCGATCTCATGAAGCTGCTGATCGGAAACCTGAGTCCACGCTGCAGCGCGAGCGCGCTCGATTTCCACGTTGGCTGCCTTAACAAAGCCTTTCCAGGTATCCCAGGCGCCAGTGACTTCCAAGTGAACGCGTTTCTCAAAGACACGGTGGTACACACACCACTTGATTTGCTGCGAGTGACTCGTGAACGCGCACCAGTTCACCCACAAGGAGCGCAACTTGCGCCTTTGCCAGGCACTTTGCAGCTTGAGAACCATTTTCGCAGTGGTGACCTGGCATCTGACACCATTTCGCCAGCCACCAAACACGCGACGCAGCATCTTTAACTGGAAGCGCGCCTTTGTGACTCGGATGAACGCTTTCAGCTGCTTCTTGGTCTCGAAGATTTGTCTCCAGTGCGCAAAGAGCGTCTTGAGCGACGAAATCTGCTTCTTCTGCATCAGGAAGGCCACATTCTTCATCAAGTGCTGCTGCTTCTGGCGCTTGAGCGCCTGTTGCGCACTCAAAACGACCATCATGGACTCGCGACGTCTCGTTTCCTGAAGATTTACGCACAGCAGCTTGAATCCACGACGTAGCAGCGAGACTCGGACGATTTCGACCATTTTTGAAATCGCAAAAAACAGTTTCTGCTTTTCAAAGAAACTGGTTTTCCACTTGTGGAAACTGGTAGAAACCAATTTCCGACGATTCTTTAGTGCAAAGGTCTTCCAGAGCAAGCCTGCAGCTTTCTTCATGCGAACGAAATCGCTCCAAGAACGCAGCACTCTTGCCACTGTCCGAGTCGCTCTTGTGGTTAAAATCTGTGTTATCTTGGCGTCACGCTTGCGCTTCTGGTCCTGAATCCCGATCCGCCAGCTCGTGAAACAACTCGACAGACACAGACGCTTCCAGGATATGTACATGGCCATCGTCACGTGGCTGGCGCTCTGTATGCGATGACTCTGCAGCTGCTGCTGTGCGAGGGTGAGCTGGGCTTTGTGGAGCGCCTTGATGCCTTCGTACTTCCAGTGGTGGAACGCCGCTCGCCTCGCAGCATTCAACTGGCAAGTGAGAACTCGCTTCAGGATCGCTTTTTGCTCAAGTTGGTGGTCTATAAACCGAATCCAGCTGTGGAAACAGGATCTGATCGAGAGCTCGTCGCGGTGACCAGTCAACTGGCCCAAGAAGCCGCGGATGCGCTTCTTCGTGGCCACCTGCTGCCTCCACCGGATGAAGCAGTAGCTTTGAGAGCTCCTCGCGTGGCGTCGCTGCACTAAACCTTCCATCACAGTGTGCACGAGCTTGAGTGAGTTCTGCTGGGACTTTGTGACCTGATTGAGGACCACAAGCCGGTCCTGGCGCTTCAAGGTGTTCCACTCAAAGCGCAGGCGACTGCGTCTCGCGATCTTGAAGATCGTATGTGCCGCGAGCGATTGCTGGCAATGAGACTTGAGATTTTGCCGCATTTGCTGCCAGACCGCCCGCACAAGCAGCCTTTGCGCCACAGAGCTGAGCCGGTGAAGCTTGCGATACGAAGCGCTCAACCTAATCCACTTCGTCCATGCAGAGCGTGTCAGCCTCACGATTCTGACTCTAAACGCTCGCTGCAACGCTCGCTGCCTCGCTAGTCTCTCTCTGGTGAACCTGAGCCACGTTGCAAAGAAGAACTTGGTCGACTTTGTCACAAACAGCGCTTGCATGAGCGCCACGACGCGTTCCTGGGACTGGTCGAGCAGGATCTGACTCACCGTTGACTGGATCTCGAGCGTCTGGTGCTTGATGCAGCGCTCCCACTGTTGGAATGCGAAGGTCAGTGCCATCCTCCGAATCTGCGTTACGCATCGCTGTGAAACGCGTCTTTGAGCATGGATGAGGTTCAGAAAGTCTCGTCGCCACGAGTTAAAGTGCTGTCGTAACAGGGTCAAGCGTCGACACTCACTGAAGCACTCGTGCTTGCGTCTACGAGCCCGCCGTTGCTTCACGCCAGCTCTCCAGGCTCGCAGGATGTTCTTCATTGTGTGGCGAGACGTGACCAGGCTCACCACCGAGTTCAATCGTGTGAGCTCGCGATTCGCAAGAACGTAATGGGCTGAGACTCGCACTACGAACGTGAGCCAGCGTCGCCAGTGGATCCGCACGCTCTTTATAACCAGCTGACGCAAGATTCGAGCGAGCGCTTGTCTTCTGCGAACGACGAACTTTGTGAAATGACGCCATTTGGTGATTGACACCTGGAGTTGAAGACGAGACGCAGCTCTCTTCGCAAACGCCGAGCCAAGGACCAGTTCGTGCCTCTGGACACTCTCACAGAGTAGCTTCCAGCACGCAAACACCATTCTCTTGGCTTGAAGTGCCTCCTGACGTGCCACTCTGGCGTGAATGCTCACGTGCTGACGCGTGCGAAGCCGCAGCCTGTGCTTCACGTACTGACTCCACTGTCTCCAGCCATTCGCCAGCAGCTCACGCACTCGACTTTCTCGTCGCTGCTCGCTCGTACGAAGTGTCAAATGACGTCTGCGCCACTTGGAAAACCCCTGGAGCTGCCAGTCAAAGGCGACTTTACGCGTGAGAAAGCGGCAAAACGCCACAGCGCGCTCGCGTGTCCGCGTCTGAGCGCTGCACCAGAGCGCAAAGTAGAGACCCTTGCGCTGCGCGTTCCAGCGCAGCAGCAATTGCTGGTTCACGAACGCTCGCCATCGTCCAAAAACTGTTGTGAGTCGATGTCGAGTCTGTCTGACAGCGTTATTTGTCATCTGCTGGCTCACAAGCGCCACGCGAATTGCGCTTTGCCGCCACTTCACAAAGCCATACCTCAGATCTCGAGTCGTTCGCTTGGTGAGGACTCGACCCAGGGCTCTACGCTTGAGCCTCGCGGCCTTTGAGCCGCTGGCCCACTGTCGAAAGCGTCTTCGCAGGAATTGTTGACGCTGGGCGTCTCTCATGAGCAGAGCGCACTGGAGCTGTGTCCGCTCTCGGAGCTTCTCAGCGCGTGCGAACTCGCTTTGCCAGCGCAGTTGCTCGTGTTGCATGCGCTCAACTAGCATACGCGTCTCGTACTCGTTCAAGGTCTGCTGTTCGTCGATTAAGATCCGCTGACGCCATTGCGACCAGCTTCTCTGCAGTTTCATGCGCTTGAACTTGCCCAGGATGGCTTGTAGCTGCCTCTTCTTGGCGGATTCACGACGAACAAGCGCTGCAAGAGCCCTGAAAACGACCTGAACTAGCGCTTGCTGCCTCGTGAGGTCAAAGGTTGCCAGGCACTGTCGAACGCGAACTCTTGATCCAATCACATGCTTCCAGGCAACGAAGTGCCGCCGTCGGAGCCTCATTCGGTGGTTCACTCTGTGGAACTGGGCCGCGACTCTGTCGTGGAGTCGCGTTCTGGTCATGCGCCACTGCCATGCGGCAAAGCGGCGTCTCATCATCTCCAGCTGCTTGTTCTGCAAGAGTTGGTGGCTCTGGAATTCCAGGAACCGGATTCGACTCTGCTCCTGGGCCGCGTAAGACGCGTGGATCTCTTTCATGGCCGCGTCTTGGTGCAGCGAGTACATGAGTTTCTCCTCTTCGAGCGCCACATGCGCGGCCTTGAGCACGCCGGCCCACTCGCGTGTGCCTCGCTCGAGGCATTTCAGGCGCAGCTTTGTGAGAAACCGTTGCAGAAGCCTACGTTGTTGTCTGGTGATGATCTGAGTCAGCAACTTGCGTTTTCTCATGATGCAGTGTGAAGTAGTTGCCCAGGCTCGGAAGACGAGGCGCTTTCGGCGATCAACTGCAAGGCTCAAAAGCTCATGCCAGCGCTTCTTGGCCACCAGGTGATGCCTCCACGTACGCAATACGCGGCGCCAGAGCGAAGTCTGGAAGCAGTGCGTTGCAATTCGCTCCTTCTTCTGCGTTAGGCTCCACTCAGCTTTCCATGCGAAGAAGCTCACGCGCTTGAGCTCGAGCCGCCGCTTGAAGCGCAGGCGGAAGCACTCGTCGAAGAGGAACTCGGTCGCGTCTGCATTTTGCAAGTCTCTCAGCGCGAACGCCCTGGTTGTCGCGGCTGTGCTTTGAGCGATGGCAGAGGCAGCAAACGTAACTCGACGAGGCGACGTCACCACGGGATGAATCGAGGCAGAGGCTCGTTGTGTATAGCGGCAGCAAGCTCGCCGCCATCGCTCGAATGCTTGCGCCAACCTCTTCTGACAAAGCACCTCAGCCAGGCGATCGAAAAGCACCCGCAACCTGCGGTTTCTAGCTACCTGGGCTGCTAGTCCCCGTAGTGCGTCACGCTTGAGCCGCCTCACTCTGCGTATCTGAAGTCCACTGAGCGTCTGCTCGATGAACCGCCCGCGCTGAACGAGCAGCCGGCGCTGGCACTCGTCGCGCTCGAGCGTCACGCGCTGCAGCTGCGACTCCTGGCTGTACGTGCGCTTCACGGCCCTGTCCGCGACGCTCTTGTTCATCTCGACGATCGTGAGCAAGTCCTTGACCTTGGCCTCGCATGCGACGACGTCAGCAGCGCGCGCCTCGGCGATCTTGGCCGTGTGCGCGAGCTGCCATTTCAGGCCGCGCTTCTCACGCTCGAGTGCGCTCAGTACGACTTCCTTCACGTACACGCATCGCTCATCCATTGGGAGGGAGGGTTAGTGTCGTAGCGGCATGAAGGACCTCAAAGTTGCTCGACACGGACGACGGGCTCCACGACGCGCAGCGTGCAACAAGATGGGACACCACCGCCCGTTGCTTGTCGCCTGAACAAGCGCAAGTGAGAACCGGCAAAGAGAGAGTAGCTAGAGTCACGAGGCGGCGCGCCCATAACTGCTCGTGGCTGGCCGCTGGGTGGGCAAATCTGTGACGTGTGAGATCGTTCATGCGCTTGTTGATCTGATTATTATCTGAGACCGCCAAATGGCTACATGTGAGAAGCTCCCATGTCGCAGATTTCAAAGAACTTAGCCAGCCACAGAGAACATACACGTACGCAGTG